>JAUYWV010019121.1:0-17001 GCA_032274565.1 Nematoplana nigrocapitula
TTTCATTGTAAACGTTTTCGACAACAACATGCAGACAATTGTTGTTGTCGAAAACGCTAACAATGGAATAAATGTTTCCGATTTTTGCCTGCATTATCATCTGGTATTAGTAGTAGAATTTTGGGTGTTCGCAATGCTATGTTATCCCGGTATAGCGTTGTAAGACTTTGGCAGGGTAAAACGAAGTTTAGATAAACGACTCGGGAAACTGGGATTACCAATAAAGACGTGATTATTATATTAACCCACCTTGTTGGAAATGGTATTGATCCTGAGAAAAATACTAAATACTTTTACATATGGAGATCTAACCAGAGAGAAAGACCCTTGTTCATGGTTTCATTATCACATTGGAAGAAATAACAGCCCCTGGCTCGATGATGTAGAGAGGACAATTCTGGCCATCCTTCCGGAGACTCCTTGACATATCTTATCAATGATGAAGTGAAGATCTATCCAGAATGAAAAAATGCAAACTGACGTAGTAGTACGGAAAACGTCTTACGTTCGAAAGGATCCGAATCTGCGTGATGCCATGAGGTTGTCCAAAGACAGATGGACAGAGACAGAGAGAGAGAGAGAGAGAGAGATGGTGGCGTGCTAGATGGTTGCAATGTCATCTGCGGCTCCCCAACGGTCGGACAGATTAAATGATAAGTATGACGCAAGATGATGATACTGCTTCAATTCGCTTTGCCAAGTGAATGATTTAGTATTGGCCCGCAATGTTTGCCTCGGTCTTCCTTGATACCGTCTACCATGCGGTGGTGGCGCAAATTCCACTCCGCCTGAAGACACTACTTGCAGTCTGGTTGATCCGTATATCCGGAGATGCTTAGGTGGTGTTTGTTTGGGAAATAACCACGCCAGTCTATGAGATTGGCGCTAGACCTCCAGGTGGACTTTTAATGGTATATCTATAGCTATAGCAGGGAGGTACATAGAATGCTCCCGACCACGACAAGTAGGTCGGCAGCCCGAAGTGAATAAATAGGTGACAACTTGCCCACGCTCCTACTGGAATAGGACAGTTAGTGATGCGGGAATAAAAAACAAACAGTAGAATAAATCTGCTTACAGTACAGAATGGTAATGCAAAAAAAAATTCACGCCTGAAATTGTGGAAAACTGAAACTTTTAGCAAGGCCAAAAATAACCTGATAACATGTGATAATATAATATAATACCTGGACAACAAGAAAAAATACACACTTATGAATTTATGTTTTCTCAATAGGTCTTTAGAAATCTGTTTATCTAAATCTATGTGTTTTTTCTATTCGTAAGACTGTTGATCAGCTGCTTAGTTCAGATTTGTAACAAATTGTTCGTAAAACCTAAAGATCTATTCTCCTACTCTCAGCCATAAAGTTCCATATTTCTCTTTGCTTTTTCGGTTCTGAATCATTACTTATGGCACAAATCCGTGATCGAACAATGCTGGCAGTGATGACAGCCAAAGTGGATTGGGGTCCTACTTCTTGGCAAAATATTCAATTGCCTATTAGCAGAAATCCGCCGAGAGATCCTGTCCTATGACTAATCGGGATAAAGGTCACCGATTTCCAATCGTTGACTCACTCGATCAACAAAACTAAATATTTCATATTAGGAGTCAAAAAAATTTAGAACATTTTCAACAATGGCTTGTCTTCGTCGGGAACAATACGCAATGCGATATACAATATAAAGTTTACATTTAAAATAAGCAACAAAAAGAGTACGCAAAACAAACATGATGTACAAAAGTTTTATCGTACTTGAACAACACTTCCTGCATTCTATATTTTTATCGATGACTTATATAGCCGTAATCAACCATTTAACGAGTGTTAAAAAATAATGGCGCTATATTTAATAAATAAAAAAACTTCGTATTAATACTTTTCTGGAAAGAACTACGGAATTGTACTAAACTGCAAGAGCGCGGTGACCACCAGTAATCCATAGCCAATTACAAAAGCAATCCGATAATTAGTCATTTATCAAGAATAGCAATAACTCGTCCTCATTTGCATGAACGGTGAAGGTCGAATCACTTGGCTAAAATATCACCGACCAAAGGCAATAAGCAGAAATTCATTATGCTTTGAAAGGATATTATAAGAACTTTTAAGACACCATAGCGATTAGAGAACTGTAGTAGCAGAAGAACGCGCTATGTTTACCGGGAAAAGAAAAACTAAAACAACACTTAATTGGGCTGATTCGGAGAATTATTTCTCCATAAGACGTAAATAAATTGAATTTACAATGCGTGTCGCTTTCACAGGATCAAAATATAGTGTAAAACCATGCAATCGCCAAAATTTCTGCCTCCCATTTTGTAAGGTGTCGAGTGTCCAAGTGCGTGTAGGCTTACCGAAATAGTGGTCTTCTATCAATCTATTCGAATAGCCGGCAAAGAAAGACAGAAATTAAATTAACCACATTTACCAGGGTGGGGTCAGATGGTTTTATCTCTCTTTCAGGAGCTTCATATACTTCATGGTGTACCTCCCACCAGCCCATACACACACACACGCATTTGACACCCCTTAGAGACATAAAGATTCGAGTGTAAATGTTGCCACTTCTTGTCACCTTGGGTTAGTTGTAGACATCACAGTGGGGGAAGGTCGCTTTTATGACCATGTACGTACAGTAGTGCAAATCGCTGCCGCACTTTCACTGGTTTGACTCTCTCTCTCTCTCATCTCACTTGGCATCGCGATGAAAATATCTTCCTAATGAAATATTCGGTCGTAAATTTAATTTTTCAGCCATACTACATGTTATACTACTATCAGTAGTTCAATATTATGTAAAAATAAAAATGAAAACATAAAGTTCTATTAAATGAGAACGCATTTACTAACAGCTTACCTCCAACTGGCCAGCCCGATCAGCAAACCATGTAATGCTGGGGATCTGCATAGCAGACGACATCTGCATGAAGAACTCAATATTCCGGTCCCGAATCACTTTGTTGAGAACGGCGTCGTCGCTAACAAGAAAGAAGGAGTTGGTGCTCGACTGTTTTCGCGTCGCTCGGCACACCGCCTGAAGCAGTTTGATTGGGACGGAGTAGTCGACGCGCTGGAAGTTGTTTTTCAGACTGAGCCATCTGGCATAGCCCTCCTCGGATTTTTCGAAGGTCATGGGCTTGTCGGAGGTGTCGTATTTGTTGATTATACTCGAGCCTTCGTCCTCGAAGTGCATGGTCTGGAGGGCCAGGTGTAGCGGAGTGTCGGCGGTGGTCGACACGGCGGATACACATGGGCTGGGGTGACGGGGAAGATGGACGAAGAGGAGGTGGACGAGAAGGTGGAGATTGACTGACCATACCATTGTGAAACCTGTCTGATTGTATTAACTTTCCAATAGCTACGAGTTGATGTTTGAACTGTAATTAAGAAAGAATAAACTTTCTATTCACCATAGAGTACATAATACATAGAGATTTGTCTCCAATGTGGTTACTACTGTAGGTTCTTATCCAGTAACTTTTTGAGAAAATTGAAATTAAAAAAATATTTCTATAAGTAAACAAGATAAATACATAAATAGTGAACGCATTTTTGGTTATATTTTAGTATATTAAACTGCTAACTGATTTGAAAATTATCACGGAAATCGATATAATTCTATAAAGTTTTATTTTTAAAACGCGTATAATGAAGGGTGGCGCCATATTATTTGCAAGAGTTTTTACGTATCATAAATTTGTGATGGGAAAAGGTAAAAAATGCAGTGCCTATGGTTGTGATTTTCCATAGATTTATCTCTCCTTGCAATTTATTTTCTCTTTAACTCATTCACTCTCATTCCAACTTCATTTTGTTTGTTTTGGATCTATATGTAGTTGAAGGTGAACGTCCCTCGTACCGCCCTCGTTTCTGTTTGATTAGGGCGTGACGTCACGTGTCAGCCCGCAATGCGTTGAAATTACGTGACGTCATCCAATCATGCTATTTTGTTTCATGGATTCATGGAATTTCTTCAGGTTCACGGCGATCTATATGGAACTATATGATAGTTTAAGGTCATTAACAGACTTTGGTTAAATTATTCGAAAACATATATATACTAATCATATCAGATAGTCAAAAAGTAGTACATTCGTACACTAGCTTTCGTATGGATTACTAATAGCTAAAAAATAAGCTTATATATTGGAAATTTAAGTGTAGTTGTTAATTTGCTTCAAGTTGCTCCTCTATGTACTAATTACTATATGTTACATACTATGCATTCTAGATTTTTGTCAATATGCTTAAATAAAGCACCACCTTGAAATACGAGTGCTGATCATGTAAAAAAACAAATAGAAATATCTTCATGGGCAACATTTCAACGATAGCCTAGCTATCTTGTCAATGATATACATTTTCAAGAAAATATTTTTGAAACGTTCATACTGACTAAAAAACAAATATCAGTCACAAAAAGAACTGTAGTTCGTAAAAATGTAACCAAACTAAAAATGGGAAAGAAAGGGCTTTGCAATAGACAGGCCACTAATAAATAAGTATTTACGACTGCAACTTGACTTTTGTCAGATGTGAACATTAATCCAGTATGGTATGATGAATTTTTGTTAGCCCAGACAAACCAAAGATTACACAACTGCACAATGGTTCTGCTGTGCTGATATATATGGTTGAACAACGTTTGCAGTTTTTGGCTGATTTAAGTAAGGATACAAAAACAAGAGATAGAGTAGATCAGTTCAACATTTTATAAAATACATCTTACTATTCTGAAATGCAATTTACGTGATCTCAAATATATCTGGAAAAGGTAGTCCGGTAATTCTGACTAGACATGATCAAGCAAGAATCACTAATTCTAATATATTGACCTGACCTAAGTTGACATTTCTCGAATTTTCAGAGCAAATAGCTGTTATTTTATATTAAAAAATCGTCTACTAAGGCGATACAAAGTTCATTTCCTATATATACATGTAAGTAAACATTTTCAGAGCCACTACGTAGAATTATATAAACCTCAGGAATAGAAAGGCAAAAATAGTTAAGCTTATTAAGAAATATTATCTTTCATTTTAAGTACTGTGCATTATCTCTTTGAACTGGCATTATTATTCATGCTGAACAGTAATTGTGTTTAAGAATGCGTTTTTCATTTCGTTTCGTATTCCACCGTCAAATTACAGTTTGAGAATACCACACATTGGTCTAACAAATGCTGGTAGGCGGGGGTGGGGTTAGGGAGAAACGACTCTCTTCGACAAGGTCGTACTGACAGTACACCATGTGTATGCCTCACTCACTGATGAGGGATTATGAAATGTAAACCAAATACTGACAGCAAATATTTGCTCTTTTCTCTAAAGTCGTGTTATTTCGGCAAATCAGCAAGATAAGAGTATTGATTAATCTAATCCGATCAAAACGGCTGGACGACAACTGATAAACGACAACTCGAAGTGCAGCTTTTTCCACCGTACCACCACCCATCGGTATATGATTGAATGGTTAGATAACTGTGGGCGAAAAAGGGGATGATGAAAACCGCTACTACTATCGCTGCTGCTGAATTCTAAAATTACCTTTTCGCAACTACTTCATTTTACGGTTTTTGCACGAATGTACCCCGACAGACAGGTTGAGTAAAATTATTAGTTCACCTTCAAGAGACTAACTACATTCGGGGTTGTTTGGCGATCCAACTTTTTTAGAAGATGCATGATAATTAAACAATGATTGTATATTATGTCATGTAAAACCAGAAACATGCAAGATGCGACATCAATACATTAGGTGTAACTAGGAGAATGTAAGATTTGGATGAGATTAAAGCAATGTGATAGCCTTTTCAGGAAAGAACGAAAGAGGGCGAGGAAACAGAGTATAGGATTCGTCATTGAGAAAATATATTCCAAATAAAACCGTGGATATAACCCTTTTAACAATTGGGCTATTAAACACAGATGAAGAACAAAGTCTGTAAACCCACAAATTGTGCGCCAAATGCCCGAGATAGACAGTATTATAGCCATGCCTTATTGGAATGCAAAATAAGAAAATACTAGCACAAACTTTACGTCATCAGCACATATGAACTATATTACCAATAAGAATTCCGCATGGCTAACAAATTTGTTATTGGAATTAAAAACACTTTTTCCTCAACCTCCTAGAAGATTTTATATCTGGACAATTCTAGATATAGACTTCACTTTTCGCCGGACAAGCGGACTGTTGTTCATGAGAGAGAAATCCTTAAATTACAGATAATGATATACATAATACAAAAGAAGTACTAGATAATAAATAAGAACTACCAAGTAAAGATAAAATAAAATGTTTATTGGCCTGACGTTTCGGTTAACACTGTAAACCATAATCATAGAAGCGTGAAAAATTCATAAAAATACAGCTGTTAAATATGGATGGTGATAAAAAGAACAGTACTCGCTAACTGACAGAATTGACAAGCTGAGAAGCCACACTATTTTGAATATTGATTAGGCTAGAACTTCGATTAACTAGACTGTTCGAGTAGTGTTTAATAAAGCAGATTCCATGACACGTCTAATTTTGAAATTTTTACGATGAAATAATAAGGACGAATCATCAAAATTTAAAGAGTGATTGGACAAACCATTGTATTATTGAAGGTTCTAATAGTATATTTATGCTCCTTAATACGAGCGGAATGCTGCGGCCAGTCTCACCAATATAAAATATATCACAGTCCTTACAAGGAATCTTATAAACACCGCTCGAACAATCTGTTTTAGGAGCGTTATAAACTAATTTTGATTTAAGGCTATTTGGATGTTTAAAAACAATAGGACAATTAAAAGAACAAGCTAGTTGAAGGTCAGTTAGAAGGGGTATTAAGAATGGGAAGGAACGGAAGAACCATATTTTGGGGAGGGAGAGCTAGTTTGGGTTTAGCCTTATAATAAGACTGGCGAGCACGTAAAAGAGCCTTCTGGTGAATATGCTTAGGGTACCCAAGATTAGAAAAAGAATGAAAAATAAAAATAATCTCATCTTTTAAATAAATGTTACTACACACACGAAGAGCGCGAAGAAATAACCGCTGAGTGACTCTGATTTTTATACCGACTGAATGGAAAGAGAAAAATGGAGGTAACTATTGGAATGGGTGGATTTACGGAAAACTTTGAATTTAAAACCAGAGGAAGATTTTAGTATGGTAATATATAAAAAAGAAATAACATTTCCTTATTCCCACTCGTGAGTAAATTTATCAGAAGGATAAAGTCCATTAAGAAAATTATGAAACGAATCTAAATCAGGTATACAAAAAAGGTAAAAATATTTTATTTTATCTTTACTTGGTGGTTCTTATTTATTATCTATCAAAAAATGAAGATAAATTCCTCATTCAACTAAAAGAAACACTGTATATATAAAGAAGCGACTGATGAGAAGCAAACCAAATTTGCGGATGGCATACTATAGATAGTCAATTAAAACAACAAGCGGAGCGTGTTGACCACAGACAACTCTGGCAGATCATAAAAGAAATGAAATTACAAATATTACAAATTATTTACTTTTATATTTTATTTTATTTTGTTATATGCTTATATATTTTTAAGTGTGTACGCTTTGTTTGCTGGCCAAGTGCCTAAATACAATTATGTTATGTTATGTTATAAGCAGTCTTTACCATGAATAACAATGAAGACTACGAACCAACTGTGCATAAAGCGAATAGTAGGTTGGAAAGGCGAGGCCGTCAAGGTTGTCATGTTTCACCAAGTCTGTACATAAAACATCTACCCGGATTAGACTACAAAGAAATAATAAAACTAGTTGAAATAAAATACACAAATCTGTGATTCCTAGGTGACAACAGTGAGGAATTATTAGAAAAAGAAAGAATTTCTGCTTATCACCTTCAATTTGAAGATTGCAGCACAAGAAGGGATTGAATGGAGAAATGCATCATCGAAGGTAAGGCTGAAGGAAAGGTAAGTCCGGCGGTGGCCTACAACTTTATTGGTAGATGATATCAAAGATAAGACCGGAGGAAGCTAAGCAAACGCTACACGTCTTGCGAGAGACAGGAATACGTCGTACTCTTATTCCGGCAACAGCAGTGTACGGACACCGTCTGACAGAAGAGAGAGTGTGTAGATAATGTGTTTACGTAGATAGCACTATAGAATCTTTGGCATCGTTCATTATGGGTTACATGGGGAGAATAGCAGTACGTGAAATGCTGGAAGAGCACCAGCTTTGCGTACATACGGATGATTTATCAACCCAACGTTAATTATCAGGTAAACCTATATATGTTTCATTTCTACTCACTTTCTGTTTTTCTCAGTCACTATTATACTACTGTAGTTGCAAATAATCACGCATTTATGAAAACGATTCAGACATAATTGCAACGAGAAAAAGCAGATACTAAAACATAATATCCGCTCACATCAAATTATTGCACAAATGCATCTGATGAATGTAGAGCGAAATTAATTTGACTTTGGGAGATTTATAAGTCCAATGATATGAGGAGGGGGACATTAATCATTTTTAATCTGTTATCATTTACCAAATGAAATATTTATGTATATAGTGACTGTATTCTATCAGATTACCGTCCGACGATTGAACTGACTGCTCTATATAGACTGGAACTATTAATCAGATAAGCTCACCAGTCGCTTGTATGTGTCTAATGTCAAACCTTCCTGTCCAAAGTTCCCTGTTGAAAAAACGATGCTTGCTTAGGAACGGTTTAAAAACTGTATTTCAATAAATGGTTAATTCAATTATGACTGGTCCAAATATTGTGACGCAGTAACTGAAATTGAAAGTCTGAGTTAAAGTTTGAGCTGTTTACACGATGTTTTTAGATAGAACAGAGAACACGCACTGGTGAATAAATCAATTAGAAGCAGGAAGATGATTAATGTTTCATTTCATTTTAGTCTACAGATAGACCAATGAAATAAAATAATCGTGCTACAAATAAATAGATGACCAAATAGGCAAACAATGAAATAGCGCGACGAGCTATAAGAACCATCTTTGGAGTTAAATTATTCTTTCTGTTGGTTGTTCTATGAAAATTGTAAAAATTTTATTTTTAATTATTTATTTTTTCTTGAACGTTTTCTTTGGTTGCGACAAAACAGTTGGAAAGGAAAGTCTCTAGAAAATAGAATGATTTTGTTTCGCATACAATATATACAAAATGTATTAGTAAAACTTTATATACAGAAAATAATCAATACCAAAGCAATACTTTCTATGAAACGAAATCTTAAGAAAAACACCCTTATAACAACAAGTATATTTATTTTAAATGATTACTCATCTATGAAATAATCTAATATGGAAAAAACTTTTTGAATTGAAAATATCAAAATATTACATTTTGACTTAGAGAATTATTTTTCTTTGTGTTAGTGCCATTGATCGGTGATTTATGTTAAAGTTATTCAGTTATCTGGTAACGTGGTTGTCATAATAAACTGCTGATTGGTATACAAGGCAGTTGTGCTGTTTGGTTTCCGTAGTTAATACGTTTTTACATTTCAACCCGTATTTTTGATAATAATATGTTATCAGCAAATATTGATCGGTCAAAGTAAAATATATTTATGCTATTAATAGAGGGTTCGACAGAAAAGGCTCAAAAGGGCTAAGGCATATGGTAAATAAGTTAAACCAGTGACCCGCTGCAGATACGCGTGAAAGTATTGTTATGAATAAAGCACAACGCGCTCAGGTAGAGTATCAGTAGCGTGTTTTAGGCGTACGTTCAACCTAGCGCAGCGCCGTAATCTTGGACTGTGCAGCCTTAAGCCAGCTAGCTAGCCAGTCTATGTGTGAGTGAGTGAGTTAATCAAGTCATACTAGCTCACTCTCTCTCTCTCTCTGTCAGCAAACTGACCAATCACACGACGTGTTCTAGCATTATGCGACCCAGGAATCACGTAGCTTGCGCAATATAATAGACTGTGTATTCATTGATTCCTCATTACCATTTACCAGGATTTTTGCCTTTGATGAAGTCAGTAGACAACGTTCTGTTCTTAATGTTTTATCTTCTTGTCTTCTACCACTGTTGATCATATCGCCAAAATTCTCATAAGCCTCACTTCGTTGTCCTCCTTGGATGCATTTCTTCCATAGTCATTCTGATGGGAATTTTCTGCACTCCAGCAAACTTTGCGTGAATCCACTCTTCAGATGATCTGAGCATGATTTTTGCCTTTTATGAAGTCAGTATACAACGTTGGAAGGTGGATTAAATGCAAAGTTGCATATGCAAAAGTGGGTGAGTTGAAGACTTGGCATCCATTATTATCAGTCCATTCCATCACTCAACCCTAGCTGTTCTACGAAGGAAATACTGTAATGCAGCACACCATCAGGTGAGAGTACACCCACTCTACTGCGCGCGGGTAAACTCGGTTAAAATTTAATGTCCGTCGGAATTATCTGTTTGCTTGTTTGACTTAAACTGTTTTTTAAGGCGGGGAAGTGAAAATGTTTCCATAAGGTTCGAAGCGCACACGCCATCACCACCAGCATCATCGGAGAGACACAAATTATTGACATTCGCTGTGGTTGTGCTCCAAAGAAGGTATGCGCTTCCGTAAATCTTCGTAGTAATCTTTCTCAAAACACTACTTCGAAATTTTAATTTTAAATCAACGGTTTAAGGTTTAAAATATCTCTTTAACAGACTGTGTTCTATGAATTTTATTATTTATAGGTTTTAATGAAAGTTATTGTAAGAGTATATCGATTGATAAGCTGAACTGAGTTGTGCTCAGTTAGCGCTTGCTTGGTGCGTGTCACAATAAATGGTTGTATGAGACTTGTTGGTTCTATCATTGGCGTCGCGAGCATGAATGCTATACTTACAAAAGAAGTGGATTATGATATTTGGAAGCGTCAATTTGAGGCGTATTGTGCTCTCAAAACTATCTCGGAAGAAAATTCGAAACCTCTTACCGCTTTTCAATCTGGGAGCTCTCTGTATGAATTCAATGTTAAGCCGTTTGGACTGCGTAACGCTCCTGCCACTTTTCAGAGACTTCTTCAGACCCTTTTCTCAGACTTAAATATTCTTCCGTATATTGATGATATTTGTATCGCTACCAAAACCTTTGACGAACATATTCAAACTCTTCGCAACGTGCTGTGGAAGCTTAGAAATGCTAATTTAAATTTGAATCCTGAAAAGTGTCCTTTTGCTGAAATTTTAACCATATACCTTGGTCCTCTGATTTTTTAAAAAAGCATAGGTCCAGATCCTGATAAGGTTAACAAGCTTCTTCAAATGTCTCCTCTCAAAAAAAAGAAAGAGTTGCATAACTTTTGTGGATTTGTGACTTACCTCTCTAGGTTTGTCAAAGATTTTGACGCTATTATGAAGCCTCTCTTTGAAGCTAAGAAACTTAGCACGCTCCAGTGGTCTGTTTTTATGTCAGGATAGTTTTACAACTATTAAGAGTCATTTTCTAAACGATGTTTATTTGCGATTTCAAGATTTCTCATCCGAGTTTTATGTGAAGTAGATGCCAGTCAGTACGCAATGGGAGCTATTCTCTATCAATCTGATGGTCATATTGCTGTCTGTAGTCGTTTGTTTAAGTGAGCAGAGCTGAACTATGCTACCACCGACCGCGAATTTCTCGCTCTCGTTGCATCCATTTCTCAATTCCGCCCTTATCTTCTTGGTCGACATTTTACGGTTTATACTGACCATCGGGCTTCGGGTCCTATGATGTCTAGACTCCCTCTCAATTTCCGTCATGCCAGATATTTGCTAACGCTCAAAGAATGATTTTGAACTCAAGTATAAAAAGGGCTCGGAAAATCTCGTGGCTGATACTCTAAGCCGTCTAGTTGAACCATGTGCTGCGATCTCCTTAGCAGAAGACGAAGATGAATGGGTAACAACACAGCAAGAGGACAGTTTTTATCTGTTATTCGCAAAAATTTGCTTGCTGGTAAGCGTAGAAATGGGTTTTCTTTTAATGACAAAGGCGTTTTATGTTACTATAGAAAGTTTGTCGAGCCTCACGTAAAAAAGAAACAGATAATAGATGTATATCATTGTATTGGTCATTTCTCTACTACCAAAGTTCGTGAGGCCATTGTTGGTGGTGGCTATTGGTTTAAAATTATGCGCACTGACATTTCCAAGAGAATTCGTGGTTGTCCTAATTGTGTTCTAAAATCTGGAAGTGGTTTTGGTGCCAACAAGTTAACTTTACCTAAATCTCCTTCTATTGAACCATTTCAGATGCTAGCGGTTGATATTGTGGGCCCTTTGCCTGTTCAACGAGGTAATTTTCGTTTTGTTCTGACGATGACAGATCATGCAACTGGCTGGCTTGAAGCAGTTCCTTTGCGGGATTGTTCTGCTCGTTTGTGTGCTGATGCTGTTGAGCGCGTGTGGATTCGTCGTTATGGTCCACTTGCTGTTTTACACTCTGATAAAGGTACCCAATTCCTTAGTTCTCTTTTTCGGGAGCTGTTGAACAGATGTGGTGTTAAGAGGACTCAAAGCACTCCTTACCATCATCAGAGGAACTCTGTTCTTGAAAGAGCCCACAGAACTCTTAAGGATAGACTGATTACATCCTAAATATCTGTCTCAGGCGGTTTTTTATATCAATCGTTCCCTTTCTTCTGCTACAGGAAACTCACCTATGCAGTTAGATTTTGGCCGTTGTGGAATTGTCCCTCAGGATTGGCCTTCTGTTAATCGTTTTCAGCGTACTGTTAGTTACTCGGGCCCTGCAAAGGGTAATTTTGTTTCTGTTCGTGTTCCCAACCTTTCTTCTATTTCGCATAAATTTACAGGCCGTTTTGTGTTATTGAAAGGCCTTCTCCTATTGTTGCCATTTTGAACTATTCTTCTGTACATAATGTTAGACGTTTGTGTCCTATTCGGTAATTTTTGTTTTGTATATTTGCCTTTTTTGTTGGGGAGTAGTGAAAGAGTATAGCGATTGATAAACTGAACTGAGTTGAGCTCAGTTAGCGCTGACTTGGTGTGTGTTACAATAAATGGTTGTATGAGACTTGTTGGTTCTATCAAGAATCAATTATAAATAAATATGAAATTTATAAAATTTGGCGTTCTTGGAATTTTACATGCCAAAATAACCTTTTTTCATTTTAAAAGTATTATTAAAAATAGGCATTTTTTATTTGTCATGTATACTGTACACTGTATAATTCCCCAGAAACAGTAAGTTTACTGTATACAGGAAGTCGAGCCTAATAAATTGTGTTCTTGGCTGAAAAACATTCAAACAAAAGGATACTTGATCGCAATTAATTTTACACGCTCAAAACTTAATTTTTAGAGTCAATATCATAATGTTTTATAAGAATCAGTGAGATATGGGGCACATATGTTATGTAGGAAGATGGACTGGCAGAGTGAAGTTGTACCAACTAAAACGTTTTACATATTTTATATAGCTAAAGACTCACGAAGCTCTGGGAACATATGTTTATAAAATAGAAATGTTGCATTCATATGTAGGTAATAGAAGCTACTATACAAGATCGTTTTATAAGTGTATATAATATTTCAAGAGAGAGAGAGAAATATTATTAATCTTCCACTAAATTAAGATAAAATAACATAATTAAATAATCCGACTACTGATTAACTCTATAGTATATCATCCCTACTAAAGTTCTATATCACATGCCAAAAGTTTGTTTTATTCTATATCACCCAGTGTCCGAACTTGACACCCACTTACTACTTTACTACTATATAGTTTCAGGATATGTATTTAGCCTCAACACGAGGTTACCAGCACCGCCACACAGTCACGCACATAAGTCAAAATCAGGCAAAAATCAAATGAGAGGCCTGCGATTGTACTCGCGGTATTCAACCGATTGTTCTTCTCCATACACATCCTGTCCCAATCAGAGTCGCCCGCTGTATTTCATTGCAGTCGCTCTTCTGGACCCCTCGTCAAGGCACCTCGATATTTTCTTGATGTTCCCTAGCAGATGTTTGATCCCCGTTAAACATCCCACCACGACCACGATCACCTCCTCCTGAAATACAGGGTACATGACTTTCATTTCTTAGAAAGAGAGTGGCATTTTGGCGGAAATTTGGGTACTCTTGGTTGGGTTGGGTTTAATTTGGGGAGGCAAATTTACTTTGATGCTACCGAACAAGTTTTTTTAAGTACTAGAGTGATTTTGTAGAATAAAGGTGTCCTTGTTAGTTCGACATGTAATGCAGTACTGTTTACCAGGGGACAGGGAACGGTCGGGGTTAACTTGTTGGGAGTGCTCTCATTCAGGTTAACCACAACTGCTCCATCAACCAGAATTGCGGCCTCTTTTCAATGGACCTCTTCACAGCCAATTTCACCTTAATCAGTCTGCCTGTATACTGTACATTTCATATAAAATTATCTAAATTGATGCCTGATTAGCCGCTGTTTAGATAAATAACGTATTTTGTTTTGCAAAACGTCTAATTAGCCGCAATTTTACGTCTGTTTTATTCACTCTGTAAAAGTACGGGTACGTACGCGGATGTAATTATACGGCAAAAAATATTTAAACGTAATTTTACGACATATTTGACATATTTGATATTATGAAAGTATTTAATGGAAATTCCAAAATGTCGTCAGACGGCCCGGAATTCATCTAATGAAATTCTGTCATTGAGTCTTTCGGGGAACGTTCCGGGATTTTGCTATAAAATATTTAGTAATACAGTCTATAAAATTAACATATTGTTTTTAATATAATAATTAGTATAATTATTTCTTTCTTTAAAATTAGGAAATTATAAAATGTATGGAGAACTAGCTGTTCGATTTTTCTTTGCTCAGGAACCAAAACAATATGCTGCATATGCTATGTATATAATTTGGTGTACGATGACAATAAAATAAGGTCTATAATTGTAAGTAAACTTTAGGTGCAGAAGGGAAATTCATGCACTCCAATCCAAAAATAAATTTCAGCCTGTCTTAAAACGCGATAATACAGTATGTGTTGACATAAAAAATAGTTTAAAATGAAAAAAGTGCATTAACTTTTTATATCCAACATAAAAAAGTTGAAGAGTTAATACGCTTAATGTATTTAAATACAACATAAACTACAAATGCACATCTTCCACAATGGCACAGTGCTTCAGACGGTGGACCTGCTGGCAAAGTCCCCGGTTCGACTCCTGTACAGGACCAAAAAATAAAAATTGTTCGGATTGTCAGTTAGAAGGCACGTTAATAATTCCGTGCCCCCAATTTATTTGGCCACTGTAGTATAGTTATACAGTGTACTTCTAATAATTGCAAAAATGACTATAATATAAGTTATAAAATAAATTATTACATTTTATGAAAATATTTTGGAAAATAAGGTTACTTGGACGTCTTTTCATTGCACCGCTGATTAGCCGTAAAATATTGTTTATTATTTGCAATGTAAGTACTTTTAGGTATTTTTCCTAAGCAAAAGGGTTTGAATACATCAACTAGATCAACTAGAGTAGGCGCGCGCGCCAAAACATATAATTTCCATTTTGGCGTGTTTGGTAGGCAAAAATGTCAGAAGGGCAATCAATCAAATTGCACGGAAATGCTTTATCTTCAAATTTATACGTGTCGATTCTAGCAGGCACTTATTCCAATCTCTTTGCTCCTATCTCACTATTCCTTGATATTTACCTAAAAGTTTGGTTGAATAGTCGGAACTTTTTATTAAAATTTGCGGGATTTTTATGTTTTCGGGAAAACATTTTTCTTATGCCATTATACGATAAACACGAACTCCTTCTGTATACAAGTGCATTTAATATTCACGAAGATAAATCTGGTTTAACACGCAGAGTTCGAAATATTTGAAAATGTTATCTTATGATTAAGCTGAGCGCTCTTTTTTCTTTTCCTTTCAGTCTGTGAGAAGAATACTGGAAATATTGTTTCATATAATTTGGATGTCAGCAAAATCCAGAAAATAAATATTCAATATTAGCCTTAACTGAATATTCAAATAATCGCATTTTTATAGAAAAAAACATTTATGCAGAATGACTTTCTGCCACGGCTTCTGTCTGCGAGGCCACTTACATAATATACATATACAAACGTCTAATTCATCGGTTACCCCACAGAGTAGGGATACACAGAGCGTTGTCTCTATGGTGGTTGCTATGTAAAACCGTATATAATTTCTTTTAAATAAATTCTTGCTAAATTAATTATCAAATCATAAGATATTATATTTTGATATAAAAGTATTTTTTAATTGAAATATGTTTGTTTTTCAACGGGTAATTTCCAAATAATTATAAAAAATCTAATAATATAGCCACCTCTTAACTTTGTTTTACTATCTAGTATAAACACCGGCATTACAACTTTCCGAGTTAGCGATAACTTATTTCACATACAACAATAACAAGATGCCTAAAGGAACAATGTGCTCAGCTGCTTACAAGAACAAATCGATATGGAAGTAAAAGTAAACTTTTGCCAGGCGAAAAATTAAGCCTACATACGTTCACAAAAGATTTGCAAAGGTAAAGTAAAGTTATAGGTGCTCATGCAGTTTACAAACCACTTTCGAAACCAACCGTATAAACAACCGTATATTAATAATAATAATAATCTTTATTGAAAAATGAAACATTAATAGTAATCAAAAAGAGCAATAGATAATATACGAGCAATTACGTGATAAACACGTATAGAACGGTTAACGGCAATTGAAAACAGAATAGCAGTAGTACACGTAATATTTAGAAAGAAATAAACAACAAAAACATGTTACACATAAACGAGAAAACTAAACGCAAAACCTACGTAATTAACGTCCCGTTAACATGAGCAGTAACAGTAGGGATGAAAGTTTTACGAAAAAGGGTAGTCCGACTCACAGGTTGAAGTGGTAAACCCGTGCGCTGGGAGATTGGAGGAATAATTTCCTGTAAACGGTGTTCAGGGTTGGCGAGAGTAAGTTTGTACAGCTTAATAGCAGCCTG
>JAUYWV010019232.1:0-17000 GCA_032274565.1 Nematoplana nigrocapitula
GTGGGGGGGGTGGGGGGGTGGGGGGGGGTGAGTCATGATCTGGAACTTGGGTGTATCTTACTACTGTCGATGCCATCATAGCAGCGTCATATCTACAGTGTTTATGTGACCTGTCCTCGAGTGGTTAACTTGGTAAAAATCTCACAATACATTAGATAATCTCCGCTTCTCACTACTTACAATCTGATTTTTTCAGTACAGTGTACTGTACTATTCGTACTATCATTTGTTGTGTTCTCTCATTTCATTTTCTCTGAGTCTGTGTTTGGGTGTTTACTTGTTGATGTGTGTGTGTGTGTGTGTGTGTGTGTGCTTCTCCATCGACGACATCGCTTATAAAAATTCTCTGACAAGTGCCGCCCAAAAACATATTCCCACTGTCTTTCTTTTCTATTTTGTTTTAAATCGCCCTATTGTGGGGTAGGAATGGGTGAGAGGGGGGGGGGAGGGAGGCGTATGCCAAATAGGGGGGGGGGAGGGAGGGGGGAGTAAACCACACCTGGGGAGGAAGGGGAAGGGCGATTTGCGCCGCCTTCCCAGTGAGAGTAAACACTAGCCAAATATTTATTTTCGAATTCAGGCAGATTGAAGGCGGAACGACGCCGGGGACGGAGGAGGGAAGAAATGGGGTCTGTGGAAAGTCTCAATTTGAGTTACTCGCAAGGCTGATGTGCTCATTCTTTGCCGTCATTCTCACTGTCGTATGTATCATTTTCACTCGCCGCATCACACATACTGACTGACTGACAGACATCGGCGTCCCATTTTTGAAATGCAGTGCAAAGTATAGAAAACAATTACTTTTCTCATCTCTACATGCGGTCCATGATGCATATATTTTTTAGGGGTTTATGAAAGAACACAATTTGACGATGGGGCGCATTGGACTTCGAAATTGGGAATTTATAGGAATATCTGATGGAAATTTGATAGCTGGCGAGCGAGCTGGCATCGAGCAACAGCGACTGGCAGTAGCTGAAGCTACGGAATTGATTTGTGCATATTGATGAGGTTCTCTTCGTTTGGATTTGGTTGGTGTGTGCGTGCGTGTGGGTGTAATATCTCGCTCCCGTCCAACAGCCGTTCATGACAATGCATGAGGTAGGCGTGGGGATTTAGTCAAATGAATCTGTGTTGTTATACTTTATATAGAAACAATTAGTTGTCTTGCGCTGATAAAATTAAGTTTTCGAGTACTGCCTAAAAGTCATTTTAAGACACACTCGTAGTACTCAAAAATCGCAAGGGTGTAACAAACTTTAGGATATTAGTCTTAGCCGTAGTCCATATAAAGTTCCTGACAAAACAGACACCCGGCCCATATATCGCCCTCGGTATGCCCTCTTCTATGCTCTTCAGTACAGGACATTCAACCGAAGGTCAATTTTATCAGTCTCTTGGCATTTTGTTTCACATTTTTCAGACTCCATTTCCCTTATCTACTGCTCCATTTGTGATAATCTAATTCGACACTACGTCTCAAACGCAATTATGGCTCTTTCTCTTTCCACCTGGCTCCCTCTCTCATAATCGCACTCACACATCTCTTGAAACGCGTTCATTAACTCAGACATTGTACTTGACTTTCTTTTTTGGCGTTCTTAACACTTTCGAGAGCGTTTCGTGGTCATCCCGCGCATTCTCTCAATGTTCATATAATAGAGGATTAATAAAATATTCTGGACTGCCATTTCCAATATATGTTAGTACATCTCGCTACCGGATTCTCTTCCATTTATAAACCCCCTCTCTGGCTTTCCCCCCAAAATGCACTCTTTCTTACCTTTCCTCGTCTGCACTGTATCTGCCGCTTACTTCCTCCTAACAGAATAGCCTTCTAGTTCCTGACTGACGACGGTAAAGCTCTGTAAGCTGGTTCCCCAAGTTGCCCCTGACCGCTTCTTTGTATACAGGGTGATTCAGAATAGTTTGGCGGTAAAGAAGAATCAGTGATTCAGATTAGTTTACCGGTAAAGGACCCCCCCTTGCTGTCTCCAGTATTTCACAGATGCAAAAATAAAAAATAAAAAATATTAATCTCAAACAGTACTCTGTAATTCTAAAAGCCTCTATACTGTACTTTCAAAGTTAAATTTTGAATTTCAATTTAATTAGGATATATTTATAATCGCCTTAGATATAATATGTATGCATATTTTCAAACTATTTTCTCTTTACCGCCAAACTATGTTGAATCATTGATCTGTTGTATTTACCGCCAAACTATTTTGAATAATTGAATTTTATATTTACCGCCAAACTATTCTAAATCACTGATTTCTCTTTACTGTTAAACTATTTTGAATCACTAATTACTCTTTACCGCCAAACTATATTGAATCACTAATTACTTGATACCGCCAAACTATTCCGAATCACTGATTTCTCTTTACCGCCAAACTATTCTAAATCACTGATTTCTCTTTATCGCTAAACTATTTGAATCACTGATCTGTTGTATTTACCGCCAAACTATTTTGAATAATTGAATTTTATATTTACCGCCAAACTATACGGAATCACTGATTTCTCTTCATCGCTAAACTATTTGAATCACTGATTTTTGTCTTTACCGCCAAACTATTCCATATCAGCCTGTATAAACATTTAGTTTCTTTTGGGACTGTTCACACCCATCGTTTTCTTTCAGCTTCTGGTAATCTTTTCACATTTCAAATGCTCCCTTGTTACATTTCTTTATTTTCTAATTCTTACGTTTATTGCTTATTCATTCTTTTTGTATATATTGAGAATAACAGTGAGGTATGAAGACATCCTTGTCGTACTCCTTGTCCAATCAGTGCTGGTTCTCATTATTCATTTTCTATCCTGATGGTAGCTTGGTCTTGTAGTCCTCATATACTGTACAGCTGCTGCGCGAGCATGTGTAATGAGAGGATCTTTGACGACGTGGCGTCTGATGCAACCGCGTTCTTGAAGTGGATTGATTTTGGTGTTTCCGATTCATCTCTCGATCCTCTTTTGGCTACATTGATATGCCACAGGACTGATTGCATGATAAAAGACCTGTTTAGGTCGTTGAGCGCTCCATTTACCTCGGATGTATTCGCCATGGCCCTCAACAGCGCCTGGATGTCCGATTAAGATGTCGACCGGTGTTCTTGATAGGTTCAATTGCCAGCAGCGTGACTATGTAACATTTCCTCAGAGTAGGAGCCTGGGATGCTGTTTCCCCGTGATTTGATTTTAATTAAAAATATTTTATTTTACTTTTAATTTAGCTTGAGTGTCAGCCTGAGAACAATGTAACCAGAACCACAACTCTCACCATCTTAATCTCATTTTTCGTCGTTTTATCCTTTTGATTTCTTCTGTTTATCGAGCTTAGCAAGGGGGGGGGACTAGGGTGATTGCCCGCTCCATCATGATCCCCACGTCTGAGCTCGGTAATGTTTGGCTGTGTTAGCATAAACCTGATTTTGGACAGTGATGTTAATTCGCTGGCACTGTTATCATGTACGAGGGGATATAATTTGATACGAAAATGTTAGGGGGAAAGAGGGGGCCCGGCATCCTATTATTTCAGCGGTCACCTAATGCTTTTTCTTATAGTCATTTGAAATTTCTAGGAAAACATTATCAAAATGTAATACTCTAGAATTCGTAATAGTTACAGTACAACAACTAATCAATTGCAAACACAATTCACACTTAAACATTTGAATTTGGAGGGGGAGACTGAATATATGGATAACTTCGCAAATAAAATATATAAAAATGTGGTTCCGTCATTGTTAGGTTCTAAGTCAATTTTAGTTCGACGATAGCTGTGCTATGAATACCGGTGAGAGAATGGGCAGATGATTTGAAAAGTTGGACAGGAAGAAAGATGGCAGATTTGAAAAGGATGGCGACTGACCGAGATTCATGGAAACTGAAGTTTGCATGGTTGGGCCACGGCAAAAGCTAAGGCTATAAATAAAGTATGACTCAAGACAATCGTTGCCTTGTTGTTTGAGGCTTAAAAATGAAAATTGATTATTCTCTGTGGCTGTAGCTAGATTACTATATCGTATGTCTGTCCATGACGTTTATGTTCAAAGTCAATTTTTTAAAGAATTGGAGATTGTTGTGCTTTAGCGAGATTGAACACTAGCTTAGGTTCTTGACTTTCGACAGACGCGCATCGATCACTTACTCGTTCTGATTAGAGGGCCAATACTGACATGAGGTGACAACATGTTGAAGCGTATTCAAGCTGTAACTTTAAGCAGAGGAGGTTCCACTAGGTATTAATTCTCTTGGTAGTGGTTTTACGCCTCCCAGTGAACTCAACAGTCATTCTAAGGGCAATTGAGAAAAGCAAGAACAAGTTTTAGGTTGAAGTAATTGTAATGATGTTGTGATTAGCATGCAGCAAATGTGGACACCAGCTTTTACGCAAATAATACCAAAATGTTTTACAGAACTATGGGTCTCAGAAGGGTGGTCGCAATTTACCCACAGAGGCCTAAAATTGACCAGAATACGACACATATGATCAAATGAGATGCGGGTTAAACTCTCAAAGATGTTTGAAATACTGACAACGGCAAGAACGGCCGCAGACCACTGCAAAAATATCGGTGAATATTGCCCATTTGTTTATCAAAGAATAAATAAATTGGTCTCCTTGAATGGTCATAGTACTGAGTTACGATATAACGCGTTTTATTTTGTTGGTTTTCCAACTTTCACTCAACTGAGTTCCTTCAAAGTTAAATTGCCAGCATTAGTTCACTGACACGGAAAAATAATTTAGTCACTCTGATAATGCGATTCGTGGATAACATCTGCTAATTAGGAAATTCTCTATTTGTTTTGACAGTAAAACGTATCACAACAGAAAGTGTCTATTTGTATTTGTCTGCAATGTTTATGCATCATAGAGAAGTAATATTTGAAGTTTTCTGTAATATCCTGCAAATCTAGAGGTTAATTCGTTTGCAGGCGTTCGTTTTCAAATATACTAATTTCTCAATAAAAGATTACTTCTGTGTAGTGTTTTCATAATATGTCGTATTCTACTAATTGACGAAGTCACATATCAGCATTTGAAAGACGGGGAGTTTGAATTCATGTCGTGTCTGATTGTTTGGTAGCTATATATGTGTGTACTGTATGTTCGTTTCGATACTCATCCGAAACTACTGGGCTGAGGTTTCAGGAAATTTGCACAAACACGCTGACACCGACGATTTGAATAAATGGCTACTTCTTATTCCACAATCCGACGTATTTTAGTATATGTTTACGATTAATTACCGCGTAATGTATTGTAATGGCAAAATCAATAAAATTGATGAGCCTCCTATTTAAATTTAATGATCGATGATAGTATCCCGCAACTGCTGTCTTTTAGATAATGATTTCCTCTTTCAGTAGATATAAAATTAATGCCAATATTTTGAACAATGACTGCTCGCGCGCAAATTTTATATTTACCAATACAAATGTATGAAAATGTCGTCTGCAATGTAGAACTACTGAAACTAAATCATTTTGCAATATGATTATGTAAATGATATATAAATTCCGCAACTCCAATCCGTTAGACAATTCTTTTTTCTTTCTTTACATATAATATGGTGGAAAAATGTTTATTATTGTTTTTGCGAGTGCGCAATTTGTAGTTTGTTCTATGCGTACTTGGGTAGAAAGTCAACTGGGGTATCTATGTCGCTGTTGTCCAATCTATAAAGCGTATTTTCAGCCATATAGTTACATGTAATGGTATTTCTTGAGTTTCTTTCAAATAGAGCATGTTCCTAGCTTTCGTATGATACCAAATAGTGCCATATACGCGGCGCCAGATCAGATTATAAATTTAGTATGAGATTAGTAAGAAATGCCTCATAAAATATGCGATATACACGACTTCATATTTGACTGTGTCACATGTTGATCCCAATCATCATTTCGTATGACCCCTATTTGTAATCATTTGAAAGACATTTTATTACACTTTTTGTCCAGACACACAGACCAACAGAATCATTCACTATTATAGATCAACATAATTGAGTAGTAAATCAAATTTGGGAAAGAAAGGAACACATATCACAACGATGTTTATCCTGTTTAAATCATGTTGTTGTGTTCTAATATTGTATAGCTGGGAACATTTTTCTGATTTTTTAATAATACATAATAATATGGCGCTATTTCACCCCATTAAATATTTGGTAAATAAGTCTGAACTGCAATTTAATTACAGAAGAGATTAGGTGCACCAATAAATGTTCATATATATAGTGATTTAAAAAACTCAAATGTAAGTATTTGGCGCGGTAACTTCAAACAAAATTGATTGGGTAGGCGACTTGAACTATAGATTTATGGCGGCGAGAAATATCTAAAATTATTTTTTTCCTAACAGATATGGAATCATTGGAAGCGCTTCATAAATTCACCTAGTAGCAAAAGTCTATGTTTGAAAATTTATTTGCTTCGCTCTTGAATAAACTATTCGCGTGACCTACGTTCTTCTGCATAAATCAGAAAGATTGCGATACAGCGCGCAGCCCCGAGATTTAGAATTCTGGCTGCGAATCGGAAAGGCAAACTGTGGAGGTTTTATCAACAAAACTATATTTTTTCAGTAAGCAAAATCGACCAGTCTGTCATATACACCTGTGCAAAACTATCTTCTCACAAACCTATATACTGTATAGACATATCAGAAGGTTAGAAAATTAATGAAGAAATTAAACAGAAATTATTTCCAGGCGAAACTTATTCATTTTTCTGTGAGATAAAATATAAATAACTATCTATTAAAATACGTAAATATGCAGGAATAATGCACCTTAAAGAGAATGGCCAATAATAGAGAGTTCTGTGGAGAGAAAGGATTAACAACCTGCGGTATGGCTACTCAGAATGAATAGATGAAACTGTGTGCTACCAGCTCGCAATGGAACCCGAAGCAATACCACTTGTAAAAAGGGTGAAATTAAATTATTGTATCCATTTCCATGGAAGTATTCCAGTCGTTTCCGTTCAAAAATCAAAATTTTGCCATCAAACGCGATAACAACTTGCATCTCTTTAGTCGAAAACTGCATTCATTACGTAAATTGTTGGCATACATTTATCAAATTTATGCACACCATAAATCAAATCTGGCTTTATATTGTCAACATGTTGTATTTCGATAGTACACTGTTGTATTTCATAAATCAAAATATTGATAGAGCATTTTGCGTTATTCTCCTAATAAATTTCAAACTGTTAAACCTAATACAGGTAAGCAATATTTACCGTTGTCCTAAAATGTATTTGAACTACATTTACATATTGAAGCTCTGATCTAAAAGAAAGCAATTACGCACTTAATGTGATTCTTAAATTGATAACGAACGCACTGCACTGTATGTATAGGTTTAATCCTTGAGTTTTCCTTATATTCGGACAGAAAAGGGGGAGGGCCTCTGTCGCCAAGTGTGTGTATACTGAAAGACGCTAAAAATAAGAATGATTAATTAAAATCCTTGAAAATCTTTTCACATTGATTTAAATGATTTGTAATACAGTATAAATTCCGTTCACAAATTTGCACTGTGTGTTCCGATTGCATTAGGACAAAATTAGAGTTGTATTGATTACAAAATGACATCGTTTTTTTGCACGGGTCAAGCGGGGAAAACCTTTTAAACACCCCCCACCCGAAACTCTTCATCGCTTCACTTACTTGTCGAGTGGGTTGATGCCAATTTGGAGAGGAGCCATGGAACTGCATCCAGTCCAAAGTCGGAAAAGGTAATTAGCAACCATTTTAATTTCAATAAAATGTGAAATCCATGAAATTGTAAAAAATAACGCATTTATGTAGTGAAATGAACCTACTTGACACAATTGTTTTGGCATCATTACGTATTTACACATATTTGAAATCAAAATTAATTATTTTTTCTGTGTGAGTCTGCTACTATCCATATACTGCATAGGAAATCTAATTTGCATATTTTTAAGCGAAACATACGCATACCAAATGAAATTCTGACGCATTATCTCTTGTAGTGATAATCCTTCATTTGCAGTAATTCATTTTTATTGTACAGATTTTACTTGCAAAACTTTTGTAATATTTAACTTGTTTCTAATTTTTCAGCTTGACTGAATTTGTTGTACAGTATAGTTAAAAAGTGGCGTTTGCGTAGCTTTCATCAATAATATGTTTACCTGACTGTTTTACAGCAATTCATGTCTGTCATTCATTAATAAAACGCCTTATACCTCCCGTGATTTTCATTTACAAGTCTGGCTCAACAATGTCTAATATGAAGAGTGTAAATCCAAAGAAATAGGCGGCGTTCATTCGAATTCCAGTTCAAAATGCCGCAAAGAATGCAAATCCAAAATTCCAGTTTAATGCCGCAAGGAATGCAAATTCGAAATTCCAGTTCAGAATGCCGAAGGAATGCAAATCCAAATTCCAGTTCAGAATGCCGAAAGGAATGCAAATCTGAATTCCAGTTCAGAATGCCGAAGGAATGCAAATCCAAATTCCAGTTCAGAATGCCGAACGGAATGCAAATCTGAATACCAGTTCAGAATGCCGCAAGTAATACAAATCCGAATTCCTGTTCAGAATGCCGCAAGGAATACAAATTCAAAATTCCAGTTCAGAATGCGTAAGGAATGCAAATCCGAATTCCTGTTCAGAATGCCGCAAGGAATGCAAATTCAAAATTCCAGTTCAGAATGCGTAAGGAATGCAAATCCGAATTCCAGTTCATAATGCCGCAAGGAATGCAAATGCGAAATTCCAGTTCATAATGCCGCAAGGAATGCAAATGCGAAATTCCAGTTCATAATGCCACAAGGAATGCAAATCTGATTTCCAGTTCTAATTGATCTATTTCCAAGCTCTGATGACTGATCTGTGTAACAGTTCTGTGTTTATTTGCGATCAATGAAACTGCTATCCTTCTATTTGATTTCGGCTATGAACTGGTCGTGAGATGGCATTTCCGTTTAATAACCTAAGTTGCAGCCCTGTTTTATATATTATAGAAGTTTCGTTTTATTTATTAATCTCTTTTTCAAACTTCTAGTCCTTGTAATACAAAGGCGCATCTGTGGTATAGTGATGTATTTTCGTCCAGGAATACTACATGTAATCCATATCATCATACAACTCTTATTAAATATGTGCAAAAGTTGCTAAAGTGGTGCTTTCAAAGCCATTCGCAAACCTTTTAGTTCTAAATCCACAGTCTACAACGACTATATACTATTGGCTACCTAGGGCAGTGCATATCAAATTACAGTTATAGCTATACAAACAAAATTGTTTTATGTAAAGAAGTCTCCGATTTGGTTTAAAAGCTTTTATTGTTTACTATGCGTAGAAAGATGTACAAACAATTACTATTATTGTAAATGTTCGACTAAATAGTTCAAATGTAAGCTCTGTCTACGTCACAGTCAGTGAGGTGATAAGGAAATAACAGTGAAACAAAAAACTTAATTTATTTATAGTGAAACGGTTAAAACTGTATCATGCATGCCTCGACTGAGTCGTGAATAGTGCAATTGACAAGTAGTACTGGACACTGAAGCAATCGACCGACAAAACAATAAGCAGGTGACATTGACAATACTCTTGAAGATAGAAAGGTTAGCCGACCGAATAAGTTAGAAAATCTCTTTATAAAAACGTTTTTGTCTTTGAGCCATCGAACCGTACATCCAACTTAATTCACTAAAACTGTTTGAGTACAGAATATGTGACCCTTTTTTGTCAATTTTGCTTAGTTCCATCAAGTAGCGAGTGATGTGCATTAATTAAGAAACTGACACTTTATTTTCGTTGTGATTGTAGTCTTCGTAGAATAGATGGATGGTAAAGTGTTACATTATATTTTTTGTGCGTGACAAAAGTCGCGTCGTCCGTCATCTCCAAAGTCTTCAACTTCGCAGTCCTTTGTGCCCTCAATATGTGCTTTAAAAGTTTCGTCGGCCTTGGGTGCACCACTAAATCGTTTTCTAGAGACTTCCTTTCTCCAAAGTCTAAGTGGCTGCCGTAGTCAGCGGGAGTAAGTTTACTCCGAAAGAATCTTGTGACTCTCTTAGGCAGCAGACTGCTTAAATCTTATGGATTACTCACAGGTGTACAGTATTCCTACTTAACTGCAGAATTTAATGAGTAAACGGTATTGAAAAATAAAAATTATTGACAATAAAAATAATAAAGTTTCATTAAATATTCCTTAGAATCTACCCTAGTAGAGTTTGCTGCCAAAAATGTCAGTTTTTATGCACGCTCGATTTTACGCTCGTGTAAACTTCCAAATGTGATGACACAAATTGACGAAAAAATTAATCTTTACAGAATAACGTTCTATCATTAGCATTCTACTTACAGAAAACTAAGTAGACTAAACTAAACATTTATATTTTATTATTTAACGTTTACCATACATTGGATTAGTAAGTGTATGATATACAAATTTCATAGTTATACGTTGTTTAAGTAAACAAATATCAAAATGGTTTGCTTAATTATAAAGAGTGAAAGAAAACACGATAAAGGAAAAATAGGCAGCATAAATCACAGTGTGACATTCCTTGTTGCATAACAGAGAGTAGGAAGTGGATGTAGATACGACAGCCACGTAGAACATATAAAAACGCGTATAATTTTATCTTATTTTCGGCGCGAATTCACAATTAAGCTAATAACGAAGACTAACGCAATTCAACATTTCAAAATTAACTGTCACTATATAAAAATGATATTCACTCTCAATGTTATATTCGAGAAAACAAAGTTATGGATATGGCTGTCGTATCTATATATCAGCGGTCAAGAGAGCAACGCAGGTTTAGCATATCTCTAACATAATACTAACGTAATAAGCTATACATTGTCAGACAAATAACACCCAAATAACGAAATACTACCGCAAACAAATTTCTAATCATTATATTCTTATAATTTTGTGCAATGAATACTTTTGTTGAAATACTAAGTTAATCAAGACTACTCACATTAAATAAGGATAAAAGATAATATAACTTTGAAAGGATTCTAATTGAAATTGTCAGACCGACTCGCACGCAATGAATCAATATCACAAGCTTCACATGCGAAGAAATCAATAGCAGATTATCAGAAATGCGTGGGCAGGAATCCTCCCATGTTTGAGCACGGTGATACTGAACACTGCAAAATCCCAAAGGGTCCTGTGAGT
Organism: Nematoplana nigrocapitula; assembly: GCA_032274565.1. Taxonomy (NCBI): domain Eukaryota; kingdom Metazoa; phylum Platyhelminthes; order Proseriata; family Nematoplanidae; genus Nematoplana; species Nematoplana nigrocapitula. The sequence goes on from JAUYWV010019232.1 coordinate 11,202, forward strand.
AATGTCTTATGCCGCAGGTATTTAACGGATTTCTGAATCTACTTAAGAGCGAAATTTAAAATACAAACGATCCATACAATATAACAACGTATTTGTGCATTTGAGCATTTTTAAAATTGCACTTCAATCGCACAAAAGATTTTAACAACCCAAGAAGATGTTTGGCTTTGTTGTTTGGAATCAAAGACATTTGAAGTAAAATTGGATAGTCTGAGTGTCGTTACCCAATAATTTTCACCAAATTACCACACGGAGTTGGCTAATATGATAAGATAACGTGATTTTTTAAATCTAGCAGTAATTTGAATAGTAGATCGATCTTTGAGCACCATTTAGGATGAAGAATTTACTTCAAAAATGTTTTCCAACGACCCAACGGCGTGCGTTTCTTCCAAACTGCGTGGAAAAAATAATTTTTCCAGAACGGAAAATCCGTTTGTTTTTCGCGGGAAACACCCAATGGAAGACATTGGTAACCCTCGAACAATTCAACATAGACAGCATTTTATACAGATTATAAAGATAGAATGACAATATACAGTAGTAGGGACATAATACTACAACATAGCAAACCACATCAATGATATTTTTAAAGATTTTCTCTTTATTTTTTCTTTCATTTAAAGGTATGACGAGTATACCTGAATGCTGTGCACATAATACATACAATATTGAAGAAATACAATGGAAAACTATTTTAAAAATTCTTTAAATCACCACCAATATCTCGGCACTCTGCCTATATAAGTAAAATGTCTAAGAGTACAATTGACAAAAAGTGTAATAAAAGTTTATTGACATTTGGAAACTTTGTTCTTATATTTCTGAACAAATTGTGGAGTTATATAGTCAGACTCCATACACTGTATGTACTCGTTAGAAACATTTATGAATATAACTAATTGAACGTTTCCCAGAAGAGTAGAATGGGAACGAACTCTTATAGTATAGTCTAAATTAAACAGCAAATTGGGACCCAGTATATTTGTATATGAGAAAAATGTAGGAGAACGTGTGGCCAGCGAAAGTTTACCCTATGTCTTTTTCATTTCTCAATATGAATGAATTTGCTCTTTAAAGATTAAGTAACTACGCCATCATAGAATAACAGTATCCACTGAAGAAAATATGGTATACATTGAATTATCTTTTATTAAAAAAAAAATTTCTTTCTGAGACAACTGTATTGGATTATTGGATTAGTGAAAACTGAATTGTCTTAAGCTTTCAAATTTTATTTTGGCATTTTGAGCCAAGTGCTTTGATTTGATGGCCAAAGACAGTCAAGTAAACAGCTGTTCTAACTTCCTGCTGTAACAGAGACAATATCAATAAAAATATTTAAACCTAGTAAGAGATTGGCATAAAAATTGAGGATAATATTGCAAACAATCAACGAGAATGGATCATCATGGGATGACAAAGAAGTATCGAGGAGTAGGAGTGAGGGCAAGTGCAGAGAGTGGTGCGTGAACACTGGCAGTGGAAAGACCCTGAACACCACATGGGGAATCTGGCGAGCAGGGAGAGCCGAGGACTCGTTCTGCACGAGGTGTGTAGAAGAGCTGGAGACGTTGGAACGCCTAATGCGCATGTGCCCTAGATGGGACAGTGAAAGAGCCCGGTTATGGGCACAGACTATCGACGTCTCAACCAAAAAAAGAAGAGTGCTATATTTTTGAGGAGGGTGGGTCGGACGGAATCATCATCAGCGTAAACGGAGGAAGAAGGCATTGTGTAAAGAAAGGGGAAGGAAAAAAGAGTAAATCTCCCAAACCACGAGCACCGCCACCACGAGAAATCAAAGTAAAATCTATAAAATAGAGTTTACTAGCAGAGGGTACCCGCGTTGCTGGGCAATAGAATAGGGTACATGCCTAACCTTACTATAACCCTAACCCTGCCCTAGTCCGGTCCCCCATTTTCGGGGGTGCCCTGCAACTTTTGTTTTTTATGAAATTTTCTGTGGGAGGCTTCGTTTTGCCCGAAACGGCCATTTCACACTGTTTTAGCCTCCTTGACCTCGGAGGTCGACCTCGCTCCTCTCCCCTATGTTACCCGCAGTGTTGAGAGGGTCACCCATGCAAAGTTTCGGGTCCCTGGCACTAACGGTCCGGCCGCCCACCCGGAACAAACAAACACACGCAGACAACTTGACAAATATATACTGTATAGGCGCAATATTTCATGCTGAACGCAGGGATCACCCAGATACCACAAACTTCTCCGAGGACGGAGGAAGAGTGGAAGAAGGCGTTGTGTGAAGAATGAGGAAGAAGAAGAAAGAAGAGATGAGTTCAAATGAATTATGTTAAAATCAAAATAACCCTGCCCATAGGATACAAACAATGAAAATACAGTGATGCTATAAAGTGCTTTTGTAGAATGACACTTAGAAGAAATAGCCCCATGACAACACCTTAAAAATATTCAAGAAAATGCAACAAAAATGACTAATCAGAAGAGCTTCGTAAATCGTTTCATAAATGATGACGGTGCAAAGTGAATTATTGTAGTATTATTTAGTATTACACGGGCAGTTTGATGTTGCAAATATGCATATTCATTATCAAAATAATTCAAAAATCAAAATGACAATTCAATTTATCCGATAAATTGTTTTACAACGAATAAAATGCAACGCTTTCATTTACATCTATATATCTTTTATGGGACAAATGCTTCGCAGTTTACTACTATAGATTATATCTCTGTAACAGCAGCAAAAAGGTAGACATCTAATACGAAGTAAAATAATAAAAATAATAAATTACTTTAACATACGTACATAGGACGAGTGATAAAGAGCTATGCATTTAAGCAATTTATGTTATTTGTTAAAATAGCAAATTAAAGGTTTATTTCTGTTATTGTTCCTATAGTGCATGTGTTTAAATGTTTAATAATGATCACGCGTTGAATATAATCGAAACTGGTCGCCATGGAAACAAATATGCCCTTACGGTTCTTATCTTTTTATCTCTGTAAGAGTTGCTGTCTAGTTATTTTATTCGACCGGGGTATGAAACATTTTGCTTGCATAACTATTTAAAACGATATAACAAAACGTTTATCAATAAACAAAATAATTGCGTCGTCTGATAAGCAGAGACCATAATTGACAAAGAATGCAAATCTGTTGACTCAGATTCATTTAACAATGATGTGTTTCAAGGAAACAATCTAATCTTATTCGATTTATGTCTAACATGATAGGGCAGATTTCGATATAAGAGCAGAAACGGCGTGGGCTATATGTTTTTTCGTCATTCGAAAGCTACAGTACCACCTCTCCTTTACCTAAGTCACTCAAAAACAGGAAACTTTAAAATCAGTTAATTTCAATGGATACACTAACACACGATGTTGTGAAATGTTATGCATTTACTGTATATCAGAGGATATTTAGTATTTTAAATATAAAAAATGGAGCAAGAAAGCGAGCTGACGTGCTACCCACCCCTTAACAACTCATTCGTGGCGCACTATTGGTTGGTTATGGGATGGGTGTGGATCTCTCCGTAAACTGCTACACTTTTAATTAAATCGCAAACTAAATGTGATAATATTACTCAGCCTGGTGCAAACTTCCAAACTGGGCAACCCCAGTCCGTCACCAACGGCAGTGTGGAAACTCCGACCACAGAAGTTCATTACCTTCTTTTCTCAGGGGGTTAGGATCAGCATTCTCCACTCAGAGGAGCCGCTATACGTCGGCAGGGCTGTGAAAGTTTGAGTTTTCTTCACGGAGTGTTGACTGCTTGGCTCCTTGCTAGTTTGCCGTTTTCTACCCATCGACTGTCCGAACAACTGGTAAATCAGTTTGATAAGCGAAAAACTGCACTCTTCGGTCAAGGTTCTAAACTTTTAACCGACTCTCCTTCCTTCACCCTATTTTAGGTCACCAATGGGTTTTGCACAATTCAGGTAGCCTGTGTTATTGACCAGTTTGGCAATTTGCACAAAATCAATAAGTCCGTTCCCTCCGACTTACTTTCCCAGTTGTTAGTTACCATCCAGAATTATCAACCAACTCCAATTGCAATATCGCGTCTCTGAAAGCATCATTGGATTCCAAATACGAAACAAAAATAAGGTTTGGTGAGAACAGTGACCTGGCGATTCAAATAAAACACCTCTCCCTTCTCTTAAAGGTTTACTAGTAAAAAATATCGTTTCTTACTTTTTGATTAATTTTTACTCGCTTTCGAATAATCATGTTCCGAATAATAAATTGAAAGAATGATTTTCAATTGCTGATAATTGGAATATATAACTAACTTTACTATCAAATAAGAAAATATATTTCTATGTTAACTTCTTTCCTTATTTGCAAATACAAGTAGGATTACCCGTATAGCGTTAGTAATCGCAGCATCTGCATAAGTCAAATTTATTGATTTAGCTTTGAATCAATCAGGCTACTGTCTGCAGATTCAAATTCCTGAAGCATATTGATTTAGCATCGCAGCAATTGCTTATCTGAAGCATATCACCAACTGCAGAATTCATATTTCTTATCTGCGGCATATTGATTTATTTAGCATCGCAGCAAAAACATCGCTTTTTGGGGTATTTTCTGTTGTGGGCCTCTCAAATAGAAATTTTGCATCTCGTGGCTATTTTTCTCATGTTACCCATTGGCGTAGCATTCTTTTCAGTCATCTATCATGCCAATCCGTCAAGAGAGTTGGGATAAAAATACCGGTCATACATACATACATTTATCTAATTATAGATAGGATTGATGTCAAAAATGATTGGAAATTTTTATTTTTGTAAAAGTTGGGAGTCTGCAAAATCTCACTAATTAGAAATTATTTTAAAGCAATCTGCACAAATCTACCGCGCGGAGCACACAGACACCCACACGAAGGAAATTTTAATAGGACGCTGTTCAGTAAATCAAAGTACATTTAGAATTCAAACACAACAAACCAAACGGGGATGAAGATACAGAATTAATTAAATTAACGTGACGAGCTCCTCTTCAATTAAATCCTCTGAAGAAAACACAAAGCATGTGTGTGGAAAGATAAGGTCGCAGATGAATCCGGACCTTTTCGACAGATGATAAACACACTCAAAGATATACTTCCATTAAATTAGCTTGACATAATCAGACAGGAAACAAACTCGACGACAAATCCTTAGGTGAAAAAAAGTTAAAAAAATAGTTTTAAAAAGGCAATTCACAAAAAAAATTAAAATTATCTCTCACTGTACAAATAATTTTGTATTCATTTTTAAATGTAAGGCAGTAAGAATAGAATTAGTGCATTATCATGAATGTGATGCGACCCTTTAGAAGACAAACGGTTAATCTGAAAACTCAACTAGCCATCCATATTTCTATTATATGTTCTTCTTTTTTTAAATAGAAACTGTTAGATTTATGCGATTATTCATCTGAATTTACCAGAGGCACTTATGCCATGTACAACTAAAACTACCAACGTTATTTCTTCTAATTACAATAGCCTTCAATATCGATCATAAAATTTCCCGTTATTAATAGCGTAGGGCACTAAATATGTGTATAAGAGAAACCAGGACAATTCTAACGGATAAGGAGTAGTAAGCGTTGTCCTAAATCAAGGCCAACTACATGGTATCGGTAAAAAGGAGTTGAGAGATGTTGTCTGGTTTAGAGCACCGTGATCACAGCACGTCTAACCAATCTGCTTTTCTGTCAGTAGAGGCGGCTTTGGTTTTGATTTGGGCCGTATGCACAAAAAGTAACTAGTTGAAGTACATACTTCCTAGTACATACTATCAAGTTCATACTTCGCCTAGTAC
>JAUYWV010019343.1:0-16995 GCA_032274565.1 Nematoplana nigrocapitula
TGCCCAGATGCAACTCCAACTGAACCTAAACGCAAGAAGGCGAGGACATCGACCTCCGCAGCAGCGACGTGGACAAAACTCTTCGATTTTAAAGAAACTAACGAGGAAGTACAGTGGAAGTGTAAGTATTGTCCAGTCCGAGTTAAAATGACTACTGAAAAATGGAAAACATCCGGCTACAGTACTGGGAACGTGATGCGTCATCTGAGAAGCTCACACAACACGAAGTTGACAGGAGAAGTTATTGTTGGCCCCCTTGATGTTTTTTTCAAACTGAAGAAGTCTGCCAGCATCTGCAGTTCTTTAAGTGCAAGCGATGACGATGTAACACTGGAACCTCGCAGTGAGCTTAAATCTGGATTTGTAGTTACGGAGGAGACCTTTCGTCAGGCACTAGAGATGTAATCATTGGTTCTGCACTACCTTTCACTTTCGTTGAAGAAATAGAATTTCAAAATTTTGTGCGTATTTGTCTGGCGTCCAACGATCGCAGAATGAAAATTCCAAAAGCCGATGCTTTAAGAAATGGTATCATAAACCGTGCTATTGAAATGAAAAGTATGCTGAAGATTCATCTTGGTTCGCAGGAAACTACTATACATTTGGCCATCGACAGCTGGACTGCTCCCAACTATTTCACTTTCATGGCTGTAACGTGTCATTATGTGGAAAGAATTGGCAGATCCAGTAGGAATTCCTAGACTTTTTTCATCAAGAAAGTAATATTTCGGTGCATAACCAAGTATGACATCGCTGAGAAACTCGGGGAAACTGGAGGTCCGGAATTTTAACCTCTTGATACAGGATTCCAGTGACTAGAACAGTATCCATTGTGATAAATAAATTGATTATCAAATCACAAATGTTATTTCATATATAAATTTTCTTAAGTAATCTTTTAAAATGCATTGCAAGTTAAAAAATAGGGGTTTTTAGGGGGTTATTTTCAGGAGCACCTCCTATATACTTACACAGGCTGAACATTGAACCAAAAGCCAAAGGAAAAAATTGGTAACATATTCTTATAAACACAGGTTTATGCCATACCCATAGCATAGTAAATATAAATATATATGTTACCAAAAAAAACATTCAATACCAATGGTAATGCATAATTTGCACATACAACATAGACATAATCATAGAAAGAAATACATAATTGTTATAAGTCATAACTATAACTAAGTCTAAGAGTAAGACTAAGTCTACTCTAAGAACCCTTGACTATATTGAACTATAATTATATATATACAGTATATATATATTATATATAATAATAATATATAATAATTATAATTATAATATTTATAACTATATTAATTATTATATTTTAAGTTACATATTTTTGACAAAATTCTATTTTCAGGACAAATAAAAAATTAATTTACAAGTACCTAATAATTAAATTTTTTTATATAATATTTTCTAATTTCTGACATAGTTATATATAATAGTGTCAGTGAGTGAATGACTATAGATAATAGATTATAGTACGAGTATGACTATAGTATATCTATGTTTATGAGTCACTACCTTTGTTTAATAATTTTAATAATTACATTATAATGCAACTAAAACATAGTAATCTTTCATTGGAAAATTAGTTTTATATAATTTAGGCAATAAAAATGATTTTGTTATCAATGTCAGATTATATTTTCCTCATTTATTATTAAATATACCACATAAAATGAACAATGTTCAACATAAATAAGCAAAAAATACAACAAATTGTTAAAACTATGATGATATACGTAATTAGAAAACAGTCAGTGATTTCAGTACATCAATAAATAACTGTAAGTTAAATGAAATACAATAATATGGACAATATATTCTTATTCTCTATATATGCAATAACATTTCATTTTCACAAAAATAATACATATCACGTACACAATGGTAATTATTTACGATTTTACTATTCTCATACATATAAAGTCTACAAATATAATATTCTATCTGACTGCAAAAGTAAAAAGGAATCTGCAAAAAATTACCGAAATTGAAAACTGAAAATGAATAAATAATACTACAGTCAAACAACACGAAGTACTGTTGAAATATATTTTTACTTACTTTAGCCTAGAAATGAACCTAGCAATATGAAACAATGGCGAGTTTGCACAGATTATTACCTGTCTGCCTGACTGTATGTTTGTTATCACTTATTATACAATCAAGTAGAGAGAGCCTAGAATTTTATGCATACACCCATTCGAATACAGTGTACAGTGTGTACTATATGTTGATTAATTTTACTCCATATGTGTGCTACAGGTTCCATTCTAAGTATAGAAAAAGTATGCGTCATTCTATACTTGTTCTTGTTATATAATCCTAATGAAATTTTGTAGAGTTATAGTACACCTTTTGTCGCAATGAATAAATCACCATTCACTGACCACCGTAGCGTTATACTTTACCAATTTTTATTCAATATATTTTTAATTATTTTGTAACATTTAATGAATAAGAATACCTTAATTTATATGACAGTTTGATTAAGATTTTGTATGTGAGTAGTAAGCATTTTTGCCGGTGTACCTCACCCCCCTTATTATTACGTACACCCTTTTTACATGCGCAATGCACGATGGGTGACCCTCGTCGTCAAAAATTTGGGAACTGAAATGCAGTTGATGCGAAACGTAGCCAAGCTAAAGCTCCAGTACTTTAGACGCACGGTGAGTGGAATTAGTGCGGGCGAACTATCACTGCATGACCATACTGGAGGGATCATGCAATGGCCGGCACGAGATATCTTTCTATCTCACACCCCTACAAACAATTAACCTAGCTGCTACGTAGCTGCGCCGTAGCAAAGGTACGTAGCAGCCCGGTTAAAGTGGCCCTTTGGGCCACGTAGCTGCTACGTAGCAAAGTCACGTAGCTGCTACCCGATTTACTACCCAGGGAACCTGGCTGCTACCTTATTGCCACCTACGGAACCCGGCTGCTACTTCATTGCTACCTAGGGAACCTGACTGTTACCTTAATGGCACCTACGGAACCCGGCTGCTACTTTATTGCTACCTAGAGAACCTAGCTGCTACCTTATTGCCACCTACGGAACCCGGCTGCTACCTTATTGCCACCTACGGAACCTGGCTGCTACTTTATTGCCACCTACGGAACCTGGCTGCTACTTCATTGCTACCTAGGGAACCTAGCTGCTACCTTATTGCCACCTACGAAACCCGGCTGCTACCTTATTGCCACCTACGGAACCCGGCTGCTACTTTATTGCTACCTAGAGAACCTAGCTGCTACTTATTTGCCACCTACGGAACCTGGCTGCTACTTCATTGCTACCTAGGGAACCTGGCTGCTACTTTATTGCCACCTACGGAACCTGGCTGCTACTTCATTGCTACCTAGAGAACCTAGCTGCTACTTCATTGCTACCTAGAGAACCTGAGAGAGTTAAACTTACCACTAAATTTCTTGCAAAACAAAATTTGTAAAAAACAAGATTTTAATTGTATAGATTAATATTCATTATAATTGTACAAGATTTATATTCATACCTTATATAAGTGTAATTACCATGTAAATAAACTTTTACTTATTAAGTGATAGAGTTAAAAAAAAAATCTATAATAAAAATATCAAGACTAAGTTTCACTGTCAATCACTGTCAAGCGTCCAAATCGACATCAATGTTGTCAACCGTCACATTTTCCTTGTCTTCCCCTTCCTCTCCTACGGCTTCATGCCCTGCCCGCTCACATCTCCGCGGCGCCTGCTTCAGCCAATTGGCTACCAGGTCGTCGATTTGTTTGTTGGAAGCCTTGAATGACTTCCTTATTGCGTCTGAAATTACAGGAATACATAATAGTGATTTCATTATTTCCTATTTTCTACGCATTGTAAGCCTACAAATTCGTTTATTAATATACAGAAGAGCCTGTTAACCAACCTGAGCAGCTAACATTTTTCGGGGGGGACAAGTCTGATTTTTGACCCCCTCCCCCTTTTTTCAAAAGTAAAACTTACCACCAAATTTCTAGTCAACCAAAATTTGCAACAAAAAAAAAAGATTTTACTTGTAAATTTCTCTCCTCTCCCCCTTTTTTCCCGCCTTTCTACCCCCTCCCCTTTTTTTGCTTTGCCCCTCCCCTTTTTTGGATTTCGGGGGGGGGGGAGACACACGTCCCCCCCTTGCTCAGGTATGCTGTTAACCCTATTTTACCGACCATATTTTGCATCCCATAATACCGACCATGGATGAGAGTCGTCCATCTGTTATATATTTAACAGAAATATTTTATATATAGTTTATACTACATATATAAATATAAAGTTAGTAAATATTTATATAGTCATACCTTATAATATAGTAACAACTCAAAAATTTATGTTGTCTAGGTAAGAATGAAAAATGTATAAATTTTATTGATTTTTATATCGATATTACCCTTTTTTATATTATATTATATATTTAACCCTTTTTTCCTACTAAAGCCAAATATGTATAGTATAAAGTTACCTAGGTAACATAATTGTACGGTTCATATTATATACAACCGTAATTATTTATTAATAAATTTAATATATATATATATACACATATTAATATAATAAAATAATAACACTACTAAGGGTAGTATATGAACTTTTAATTATTAATTATTATCCCCGTATTGTTTATATTATTATTTATGATCTTAATATTTTTATCTATGAATTTTGAATGATCCATATCTATTATTATTATTATTACGTGGCTTGACGATTACTATCTAATAACGATTTACATATATCGATTTTACTTTGATACTGGTAGGATAATAGTTATTATGCGAGATTACTTAGAAAATATGAAAATGAAATGGTATTTAGTTCCAAAAACATTTTCAAATACGTAGTTATCCCTGATGGATTTCCATAAATAAGGTATTAAAATAACCACAAGAAACTTTTAGGAAAAGTCATGAAGTGTCGTTTCGTTTCAATGTTTAGTTTTAGTATTATAACTTTTTAAAATTCACCTGGACGAGAGTCATCCATGGTCGGTAAAATAGGGTTAAAGACACTTCTAGTAACTTAGTAAAATACCTCAATAGCTATATAAACGACATAATTATACCGCGTTTCACATTCTTTATTATCTGAGGGTGCCGAAAAGCTAGGAAGTATACTAACTAACTAAACAGCCACATTTTTATTTTACATTTAACTCATGCAAAAGCACAACTTACCATAGAGCATCCTAAGTACAGCTGAGTGCCGCGAAAACGGGATCTTGACGACAGCACCAACTCGGCGCCCCAACCAGCTGCACCGCCGGGCATAGGTGTCTGTCATTAGGGATGACAGACAGAGCGCCACAGCCTGGTTGAGGTGTCGACCGCCACATCGATGGAAATGCTTCACCTGAAAACAATTTCGAAAAAAGATAGTAACTATCTAAAGATATACTGAATATGTATAAAATCGCATATTTTCAGTTATCAAATATGTTTTCCTTATACCTACAAAAAATGGAATAAACATTTTTTAATAGCCAAAATGTTTTTACTAAGTCACAATAATTATAAGCATACCTGAGCAAGGGGGGGACGTGTCCCCCCCCCCGAAAAAAGGGGAGAGGAGAGAAATTTACAAGTAAAATCTTGTTTTTTTGGCAAATTTTGGTTGACTAGAAATTTGGTGGTAAGTTTTACTTCTGAAAAAAGGGGGAGGGGGTCAAAAATCAGACTTGTCCCCCCCCCGAAAAATGTTAGCTGCTCAGGTATGATTATAAGCTATATATGATATTGATAAAGTAATAGATACTTAGAATTTTTCACCCGACGTTTCGTACGCATACAAGCGACATACTCATTAATATGTATCTGCATTTTTAAAAATTATTTGTCAGTACCTAACAATATGTCACCTGTATGCGTACGAAACGTTGTGAGAATACTTTTTTGGTGGTTCAATTTTAATTATATCAATGTTATTATATATTTTTGCCACATATTTTGTATTAAATCTCAGCATATAAAAAATATGTAATACCTATGGAGTTTTGATATTTCTACGGTGTATTCCAATCTCCGAGACCATTTAACCATTTAATAATTTTGTTTAAACACCAGATTGTTCACATAAACCAATGTTTACAAGCAATAAACCAATAATAATTATAGTTACACACAATACATATTTTGTTAAACAATATAATATGCACTTTACTTTTTAATTTGTTAAAATTTTTGATTTAGGTACCTGAAATTTGTTTAAATGTATAATAAATTTATTCAATACTGACTTGCGGCATTCGATATTTTATTAATATCCAACCGTTTAATGGTAACTATTTTTGATATGGTCTTGTTGGTAAATACATTCTTGAAACAAAGTATCCTTCAGCTTGTTGAACTTGATAATATATTAGTAAATTTCCATTCTATGATATCCATACTTTTATGAAAATTATAAATGTTCGATGCAATTAGGTTTACAGTTGTTAACAGAAGCAAATTAAATAAAACATACCATCTGTTGCGCAATCCGCTCATTCCTCCGGAGAAGATCATTGAGCGCCGTCATCTCTTCCTCCGTGGTGATCGGAAGATTAGGCTTATCCAAAGACTCTTCTTCGACGGCAGCGGGTCGTGGGGCTGAGGATGATGCACGCAACTGTTCTTCTATTTTCCCCATTCTATAATAGAGCTTTTTCATCCATTCTGGAAATACAAGAATTGCATTGAAATAATTAGGAATATAACAAATTTTTTTTTAAAACTCCCTATACACTTGTTTGAATTGCAAAATAGTGAATCAAACACAAACATATAGCACATAATAGTTAGAATAGTTCAGAATGAAAAACACATATAACTGCTATCGCTATTTATGGCTGTTACGTAGCAATATCCCGATAGTCGCATTATTGTAATTCTTACTTGGTTAGAGCAGAACATTTCAAACAAAATTTTAATGATAATTAAGAGTTAAAAATTGTGACTTGGAGGATACAATGTCATTTTTGTTTATACTATCTAGTGTATACCATAACGTTTCTAAATCTAATATATTAATGAATAAATTATAAAATAGTTAAATACACAAGGGATACATAAGGGATATTTAACTATTTAATATACCTTTAACTAGGTGACATTCACAATCAGCCCTCCGGTGCAAAATGGTAGGCGAAGGAGAAGGCGGCATTGTGAACGTGGGTGTGGAAGTAGAAGAGGAGGCCAACGTGTCACTCCTGACTGCAGGAGGGGGTGAGTGCGCAGAGTTGGTGGCCGTTGGTAGTTTCCGTTTCCGCGGTGGCCTCTCGTCATCCGTGGATACTTGCTATGAATTAATAGTACACATAATATACATTATCGAGTATATAAGAAGAACAACTATACAAACACAAATATTACATAACGACAACAGCAAATATATGGAGGAAACTAGAAAACTCCATGAAATTAAAAAAAGGTGATGAAATATAATTAACCTTTCACTAAAAAATAAAAATACAAGAGGAAAAATCATAACGTGGTGCTAAAATCGGGACTTCCAAAAAAGGACCTGACAGCAGATCATAACATGTGACATTTAGTATAAATGATATTAACGACTTTAGAGATAAAAAATGACCAGTAATTATAACCTTAAATAGCATTAAAAAAACTAACAATATATTTATAGCAAATGCACTAACCAACAAAAACAGACACCTGAACTAAATATTACATATAAAGGTATTATTGGCATACAGAATAAAAAGAGTGAGCCTTCTATACAGTCCTATATTCTTGGTATTTGCGTACCTACATATAATTAATACACGGCATGAGTAATTAAAGTAATTAATGTAAAACTTTTAATATACCGCCCATCGCTCTGCCTGACATTTTATATTTCCTAAATAAATTATTATTATGTTAATAATAAGGCTTACATTCAACGGAGGGACCGTATTTCTTTTTGTGGGCACCCTCTTTGTGAGACTCAACAATTTCTGTATACTGACATTTTTATATCGAACAAAATTTCGCAACTTGTCCACAATCTCAGTTGTGTCGAAATCATTTGTAACAACCTGCAATAGTAATATGAATCAATAGTAATTTAAGGCATGAGTGGGTTCATTTCTGCTAAATTCGCACTGCTTATAGTGCATGCATCCACTATGAATAAACAAATTGACATTGTGATACACAATATGCGAAGCATCAAGGTCTTTGAAAGTCAGTGAGTATAGAGTGGATGTACAAACATCCATGCAGTAATCGCATCAACATTAAATTTAAAAAAAAAGATAAATTCTTGATATCACCTAAATGATGAATCTTCTAATTTTATTAATTTGTTTATTTAACACAATAAAACTGTGAATTGTATCTAATTAAAACAAATAAGTTTAATATTGTTAATCATAAATACCTGAATTACACAGGCTTCAAAAAAATCTTCCTGATACAGCGCCTTCACTTTACATTGCTCCTGTCCCGCATTTCGCCAATCATCTATCGTCCACTCACTAAATTCTTCCAAACAAACATCCTCCTCTTGCACCTCCAGAATCTCCTCATCGGAATAAAAAAAAGAACAAACTTCATTATCTGAAACAAAGGAATGAAAAGTATTTATTAAAAATAGGCATTTATAAATTAACAATAGAAGCGCGGGAGTTTTGAGCCATCTAGAAGTGCGGCTGACGTCAATTGGCATTAATAGATTTTCTTGAAATATTCAGATTAATAGCTCATAAAATAAATTAAAGTGAAAAGTGGTCAGAACAAAAAATATTAATGAATGAACATTGAAATCTACATCAATATTACCCTTTTCACAGTATTAAAGTATTAAATATATTATTTCAAGTATTAAATATCAACATTTCAAAAAAGCACTGTTTATATAGTTAAAAGTATTTGCAATACATAGTCTTTAGTAGTTGCTAGTTTACTGTAAATTGAAATATCTAAATAATATTGAATAGGTTACTGTTCTTTAAAATAATTGTCAATTATCTAATCATTACAATGACGAAATAAATAAACATGTTACAGTTATTTTATATTTAAAGTACAAGGATGAAAATTAAATTGTCCAAAAGTTCAGACTGTCAGGTAAAATAAGGTTAAAAAGTATAATAGTATAAACTTATTAATATAGATTAATTCCAATAAAGAAGCAAAAGGTAAATTACAAAATGAGATTATTGTTAATCACCAAAACAAAAAAATAGTTGAGTAAATTGCACACTGACATTAATTTTTAAAAAGTGTAGAGCTACATTAACCTTTTACTGCCAAATATTTCACAAGTGGAACACCTGTTTGTAGCTCTTACTTGCTTCAAATACATTAAAAGTATGAGTTGCTAGTTTTTGTTTCAGTGGGAATAAATATATCTATGGGTTTAAATGTATTTAAGAAGCAAGCTATAGCTACAAACAGGTGTTTCACTTGTGAAAGGTTTGGTGGTAAAAGGTTAAGAATGATCGACAATTAATAAATAACTACAGTATAGGAACAAAAGAAAACATCATTGTGATCAATATTTCTTACATTATGGTGAAATTTGAAAATTTTCAATAAAAGTGAGTATTATCAATTATAGAAATATAAGAAATGTTCTACAAAAAACAAATTAAACAAAGTACCTATAAGCTGTAAACTGAGAAGAGAAAATAAGAATATCGAGCAATAACTGCTTAATTTTATTTACAAAAAGAACTCGAAATATGAGACCAAAAGTATAATTAAACTATGTACAATTAAAAAAATAGTGGTAGTTATAAATTATAAAATGTGTTACTTTTATCTATCAAGACCAATAATTCATAAATCAAATTTCAAAATATATTAGTTTGCCCCTATCAGAGTAGAATGTTGGGAAACAGTTGAACCAGTTAAAATAGTCAATCAGTTGTGTCAATTGTTAATAAAAACAAACATTCCACAATAATTCAACAGTTATAGTGATGCATTTTCTGAAAATAGAGATGATCAAGGTGAGAAATACAAATAGCTTTATGAACAATTTGGGCTCTATTCACATGTTTAACAGAATAATTGTTAGAAGTGCGATAGAATGAAACAATGCTTGAGTCACAAGGTTTAAGAAAAAGTGGTTTGGACTTGAACAGTTGAACTGAGAACACATCTCCATTCATACTAACAACTCGTACACAAGATCCATCATCTAAAATGTATGCATTGTTGGGATGCTTACACACGATACTTGCAGTTGCAGATGAGTCAGGTATTGAACTTTCACATTGTGCCTGTTCCACCAATCGTTTTCCAACCTGAACAAGGGGATTTTTGCCAGAGCGAATTGTTTTTTTTATTTTTTGCATGTGGTTCTCGAATGGAAATGCAGAACAATTGTCTAGAGAATGAAACATTTTAGCAACTGATGTCAAATGGACAAGACAGTGCACATTATATACAAGAAAATGTGAACCATAGTGCACTGGGACTTGTTGAACAAAATACAAAAGAAGTTTGTGGGCATAGTTGCTGTAATGGCACAGTAAATAAGGATCTACAAGAATGGAAATTGCCACAGAAAATGATAAAAAATGAAGATATAACTTTGAGTCTAAGTGAGCTTTCAAGACAATGGGTCCAATGTAGATGAGAAATAGACGAAATTCAGTGGCTTTCCACCTCGCAACCTCCGAAAGCGACCGCGGTCTTCTGGTGAATTCTGATGGAATATCCCGAGTGATTTCCACAAGATGCTGATTGATAACACCCATTTGAGCAGCTGAAAGATTGCCTGAAAATAAAACCAATTAAAAATATATAGTTAATGATAATAATACCGCCATGGGTGCTGTGGTAACATTTATGTAAAGATGATCAGATTATTTAATTAAGACTATATATTTGTTTGTACAACACCAATCATCCTTTTTTTCTACCCCGTCCTCTTTTGCATTTTCTTATATTTTCCTTCTTCTATCCCCTACCCCATTTTTAGCTTTTTCTCAACCCCTCCCACATTTTTTAGGAAATTCAAAGTGGATATTTGCCCCATTTTATTTAGGTAAGACTAGAAAGAGCAAATTTAATTGAACATAAAACATACTGAGTTTTAAAACAATTAGTTACCTTTTCCTTTAGTCCATTGTTTCAAAAGTTTTTTCATTACACCAAGACAAACTTGATGCATGTAATCAATAGGAAATTGGTGTATCATATCAATGGGTAAATCTTCGATTGGTGAGGTACCTAAATAAAATGAAACATAAAGAACATGAAGTGTAATAATTCATTATATAAATGCCAAAAAACACTGTAAAAGATTTGCTTAAAATGTATATAGCTCTATATAGTAAAATAATTTAGAATTGAGTTAACTACGTTTTTCTACTATATAAACAGTTAATTAGCATGAAATTTAACAGGGTGTTGTTATGTTAAGCAGGGCTATAAGCCATAAATGAATTTTTTTTAATAATTGAAAAATACTGATTGCTGCACAGTATTGAAGCCATTATTAAACATTTACTAGGTAAAAATATCATAATGCCATCTTCAAAACCTTTACAATATATTATACAAATTTCAGACTAATCAATTGAAGTTTATGGCCTGTCATTGCGTCTGAATAATACTAATAAAACAAAAAATAAGAAATATAATATTATACATCATAATCAATTACCCGCAGTGTAAAAAGTCTCTGTGCATCTTTAAATAAATATTAGGTATTGTTATAAAAGCTCAATTTTAATTAAATAGAAAGGCACAAAATAATCAATCATATTATATAAACAAAATGAAGTTAAATAAATATACTTCTGCCATGACATTTTGGTAATTTGGATACCTCTTATAATAAATCCCAAGCATTCAGAAATCAGTTTCATGCACACAGACTAGGCCAATAAAATATAGTAGAAGATCAAGCTGAAGCTCTAAATATTGACATTGAAGTTAAGAAAAAGCATGTTTTATGACAAAGTTGAGTTGTAGCTAAAGCTGAAGTTCTAACTATTGAAGCAACAAACTAGTTAGCATTTCAGTAAAACAAATCATAATTATAAAACAATATAATCTAGTATTTTACAGTTTGTTCATAAGTAAAAAATATAATTAATCACAATTACTTATTACGTGCATTCAAATTATTACTACAGAGAATGTTAAAGATTACAGGATATAATTTTTACAAAAAAATCATCATATAATTATTATTAAATTAAAAACACAAAACTGTTTAGTATTTTTTAAATGAAAAGTTATCAAATGCTTTTTTAATTACCTGTATGATGCTGAACTTGCTGTTTGTTCCGAAAAGAAGCATCAGTGCGTAAGTTGAAGTCCTCAACCTCAGGATACACTACTCGACCTCGGTTCTTTGAATCAGTTTTCCAAACCCCTTTCTGATCACAATAGTCACATCCATAATAGCCTGAACACAGTTTTGTTGCTTTTACATAGGATCTGGCTGGGCTGTCACAGACGCAATGAGAATACTCGATAGGCAAATGTAAATTGTTCACTTTGATACCAGACTGAGTGAGCTGCTGGACTTCACTTATAAAATGTTTAAGAAATTCAAGATTATCTGGCTTTGCCTTGCCACAAGTTATAGTAATTGGGAAAACTGGAGTAGGACTAATATTAGATATTCTACAAAGAACAGGCCAAAATGATGTACTAGATGCCTTAAAAAGAGGGAGACCATCAACATTAGAAGAAATCTGAATTTTCCCTAAGGCAGCAAGTTTGTGCTCTGGATAACCTTTTGTTGCTTGAATAATTTGCTGTTCTAGTGACAAATGAAGACATTGGGTACCTGCCTCTTCAACTATTGGAATACTTATAGGGGTATCTAACAAAGTTCTAGCTGATTTGGGTAATTTTTCATGATATTTATTTAGTACCTTCAAAAGTGAATCTATTGATTTGTGGGCAATACTATTTTGCAAGGCCCATTCTTTTAACTCTTCAGCTAAATTACTATAAGAAAAGTCTTGCTCTGAAGAAGACAAACTACTTAGAGATGAACTAGCATTAGAATTACTAGAGGAAAAATCAGTGTCATCTACTTCACTTGAATTGTTGCTGGTAGACATTGGTGGACTAGCTTGGATTGATGGAGGGCCTGAAAAATATAGCATATTGACCATATTGTAATGTATATTAAAAAATGAACATTTATAACTGATACAGTAGGATTCGCCTATATCGTATTTGCCTTTATCGTATCTTTTGAAATGCACAGCCAAAATGCCAGTGTTACATACAAAAAAATGTGCATATATCGTATTTGTCTATATAGTAAATTCGCCTATATCATATGAGTATTTTTGTACCATCAAGCAATTTATTAGAATATATCGTATAATATCCCTCACACAACTTTCTCGTCGATAGGCTTTCATGAGTAAAGGCACCCAAACGCTGCTGTTACAGTGAATATATCATCTATAATATGAATCGATAATATCAATCAATTATATTGAGAGTATATTGAGATTATATATGCTGTCTGTGTGTGTGTCTCTCTCTCTCGCTCACTTTAGACAATTAATCCAGGCAACTGTCAGCCAATAAAATAATAGTATGTCCACATATAATTAGCAATCTGTATATAAGTGGTGTTCAGTCATAGGTGTATGATAGATTAATTGTCAACATGAGTTCTAATAAGCGTCGTAATTTCACTCTCAAGGAAAAATATGAATTTGTTATTTTGTTGAAAAAAGGAGTCACACAAACCAAAATTGCAAAACAATACAATATTCCGCCGTCAACGTTGACATCTTATGTTAAAAAAATATGAATAATGTACACACCTCTCTCTCTCTCCCAGTCCCGGTACCTGCAGTCTACTCTCTTATAATTGATAAATATAAAGTACATTAAAGACAAATTTATTGTTTTTATTTATTTAGATTTTAAATTAATATTGGTTGTTATTTTTTACATTTAAAATTAATAATATGTAGTTGCTAATTTCTGATTTTTTTTAAATAAAGGCAAGTTTGCATATATCGTATATTCGTCTATATCGTATATTTCTATGTGGCAAATAAAAATACAATATTGGCAAATCCTACTGTAAATTAAAAAATATATGATAATTTTGTGTTTATCCTTTTTGTAAGTATATGAAATTACTTCATTAACTGAAATCAATAAGTAATTGCAAATTACATTATAAAATGATATTGATTATTTCATAAATGATGTTAATATATACTACCTATATAATATTTACATAATTATGGTATCATTTATCTAGGGAATATATATAATGTAATTAATACCATTAAAAGGAGCATAAAGATTTCTATAGAATTTGATAAAGATGAAATACATACCTAGTATGCAGTACTTTTATATATATAAATGCATTCATTTTTGATATGTTTCAACGGTAACAGGTCAAAATGCACCCAGGTCAAAACATACCCAGGTCAAAACGCACCCAAGTCAATTATTTTTATTTACTTGAATCTTTAATTTACTTCTAAACAATAAGTAGACTTTGAAAAAGAACAACCTTTAAAATCTAATCAACATTCAACAGTAAAACAATTATTATTTGTGAATAAGATCGAATTAACCAGTAGTTAGGGCATCACATGAAATATGATAATTATAATACTTCTATCATATATCAAAAAAGCGGCAAGATTGAATATCCTAATTTCTCATTTCAAAAGGTTATAGCATCTAATAAACTATTTTTATAAGCTCTATTCTATGTTAAATTATATACATCTTAACATTTTCTGACAAAATGGGTGCGTTTTGACCAGGGTGTGTTTTGACCTGGGTATGTTTTGACCGTAAACCGTTTCAACACATTTATAAATTGATCTGAACCCTGTAATATCAAGTGGTATGAAACCTAATTAAAAAAAGATGCTGTGAATATGGTTAGGCTCTTTTTTGTTTAAGCGTGTCTAACTTACGCATATTTTGTATATTAATAATTTATATTAGCGAACTGCGTTGGCCATAGATGGTAGAAAGTATATATAATCGATGACAGTGAAATGTAGAATTATATATATAGCGTTATATTATAATACATTACCTACACAGCAATAGTAATTTTACAAACAATATAAATTAGTGATCTATCTATGGCATAGCTAGCTGTAATGCAGTTGGCCATAGATCGCTAATATAAATTAATAATATATAAACGTATCTAATAAATATGCGTAAGTTAGACACGCTAAAACGAAAAAGAGCCTATGGTTAACTTTGGTGGATTGTTATGAGGTATTAAAATGAACACAATACATTTTGAGGAAAAGTCATGTTTCCATTAAATAGATTTAAAAATATTATTACAATATAAAAAACAAATATATACAGTAGTGACAGTAGTGTCCAGCAATACTATTCTATAATGACAAATTTTCAATGCACAGGCAAACTACCCATTGACTTAACATTCAAAGAATTTGATAATAATGACATTGGCAAAAGTGATAATTCAGCTTTAATGACAACATTATTGATTGGTACCAAAGTATAAAATATGTACTTGCATAATTCAGGGTTCACACGCTTTTCAACTACAAAATTTCATTCTATCAGCTATCATTCTAGCAAAAAAAATTATAAATATTTTTCCAAATGAACTACCTACTTAATTTCTTACTATAAGATAACTTAGTTAAATTTATTATTTAAAATGTTATTGACATTGTTAATGTTATGATAAAATATAGAATTACTTTCAAATTTGATGACTATATATCATTTAATTATTTATAGTTATATACTGTCAAAATATCAATGGGTAATCATATACTATCCGGGCGTAAAATCATATTAAAATTTTAATTAGGTAGCTTAAATAATAAGTTTTTTACAATATAATATCATTGCACAAAATTTGTCCAATCAGATTTACTCAAAGTCTGTCTAATTTAAACATATTTCTGATATTACTCACATTCTTCAATCGAATTATAGTTAAACAATTTTTAAATTTAGAAATTATAAAATTTGTTCCCTGTTTTTAGTGAAATAGATTACATAAAAGTAAAAGGATTAAAGTAGAACGTATTGCTTACGTTAGCAAAATTTAATTATAAAATATAATTAATAATTTTATAAAACATTTTACTTTAAGTCGACTGGACAATGCTAGTGATGTCGATGTCAGCAATGCATTTAAATTAAATATTTATTTTTTGTGAGAAAAAGCTCGAAATATATGTTTTGAAAATACCTGATTTTACGCCCGGATAGTATATGATTACCTATCAATGTATTATATTATTAGAATATTTATTATAAGTACATTTTTGCTTTAGCAGGTTATGTTTTGGTTAGTCGACTTAACTTTCAAGTTTAACAATAACTAGTCAAAATAATTTAGACTTGTTGACGTTTTGTCTAACCTATTAAAATCCTAAATTTTCTAAATTGAAGATACACACCAGTTTCATTATGTATTATGAATCCGTCAGCAGCATATTTTCTAAGTTTTCTTTTTAACGTTGTTCCTGTCAAATACGAAGCCATTTTTTGGTAATTACTCTTTTTATAGCTAAATAAAATATTACTCTTTTTAGCTATTATTGTCGTATCACTTTATCTCCAAGTCAATGTTATTAAATTATACATAAATTGTAAATATAAACAAGGATGAAAGTATTAGAAAATAAATTAATGTATAATCAATGGCATAAGGTCACAGAAATTAAAGTAATAACCCAGTTTTTAGAGATTTCCATGTGCATTGTGCAAACAAAAAACAACAGCATAATAACAGATAAACAAATAATAATAATAATAAACAAAAGAATTATTTTTTCTAAATTTAAACTTTCTTAAATAGTGGATTATGAAAATTAAATTTAATAAACCCCAATTCAATTTAGAGTCAAGCAAACAAAACATTTGCATTTTAATAACATTTTATTTTAACTCAATTCGGTTTTTAACCTTTAGTAAAATAGTATATCAACCCCATAAGATAATTAAATATTAATATTTCATATATTAATAATATCAATTAATCGTGAAATTCGGGTATACTATATTTTGTATTTCA
>JAUYWV010019454.1:0-16994 GCA_032274565.1 Nematoplana nigrocapitula
CGGCCATCGGCGTCGGCATCTTTCCGGTGGGACTGGGAGTTGTGTGGCGGCTGTTTGTATAGTAGGACCGTCAAGGTCATAACAACACTTGCACGCGTAGCTGCAACGGGCCACTGGTTATTACTATTACCAATTGGTCACCGTGTAGGAGTTCCATTTCTAAATAAACGTCTAGTTTGCTCCACTAGCAAGAAGTCTACGTATGCATGTTTCTGTATGGAGACGTTGTATGACAATAATTTGCAACCATTTCTTGCTCGATCTATTCTCGAGCCGCATATAATTACATTAGCATTAAATGCATCTTTACGTTTTACGACTAGCATCATGTTCATCATACTATACGGAACATCATTTTCTTTCTCATGGAAACATTCCGCGTAGATATCGGCTGCATTACATTACTCGACCTTCATTATATGTCAGAACACGTTTTATGATGTAATATTTACACTACTCTCTTTGTATATAGTGTACTATTATGTTGATTTTACATACCACGAAGAAGTGTGCGACATCAACTGGCCAACGGCTGCACAAGATTGAACTAATTAATGTATTAGCAAGCGACTTTACATACCTCGGAGGAATTATCAACCACGATTGCTTCGCTCCCTCGAATCGATAATTTCTCCCTCAGTAAAGTCGTTTGCGCAGAAGTTGCGTATGCTATTTTTTTGAAGAATGAAGACATCAGAGAATTTGACTGTTAATGTTTTAAAATTAGGGAAAATATATCGGGGAATTTCATAGTGTACTACAAATAAAAAAATCCTGAGCAGTCCCAGAGTGTGCTAAATATACAGATGGTTCACCATAAAATTTGCGAATAACTCTGAAAGTACTCCTTATCTTGGTGATGCGATAGTATCACGGAACAATTTAACAAAAATAGACACTTCGCAATGTTCACATTAGTAGTACTTGTTATAAAAAATTTGATCTGCTAAATATTTGAAAAATCATGGGAATGAGATAACATGAAGAGCTTGAAAAAATGGTCTGTCTCTCTGTCTCTCTCTGTGTGTGTTCGCTATCTTCTCCTAAACTATCAATCGGAGAGAGCTGAAATTTTCTGTATCCACGCTTTAAATGACTGACACAATCTGCACTATATTTCGGCACCCATTTTGTGTCCAAATGCTGCTAATTACGAAGTTTTAAAAATCACGATATATACTATAGCAAGTAGTATGCTTATTCCGTCGGTAAATTATAAATTAGTGCTAATAATGACGTAACCCAGCATCGATCTACGAGCGCGCAAGCCGTGGGCTGCACCGGAATCTGTGCAGGGGATGAGAGGAGAAAGAAAGCGAGTTGATGTAGACGTACACTGTACAAGGCCAGCCAGCGTGTGTGTAGAGTAATAAACTGAGTGAAGGAGAAGGCGGTGATAGTTCTGATATGTGTGCCTGCTTACGTTTGTCCTCCCCCCTCGAATATTGTTTCTATTAAAAAGAAACAATATGTATTGCGTCCATGGAAATGAGGACAGCAATTGAATTGAAGTCTGATTGCAAGAACATGCGGTTCAACGTTATTAATCAGGGAAATGATCCCGAGGAAAGCGTGGAAACTTTGGAAATGCTAATGCCGCTATGGATTGGATAATTATACCGCTGACCAACTATCAGCAATTAGAAACCCCATGTAATGCGTTTTAAAGTTAAGTATGTCGGTGCTATCTCATTGTATTTTGAATTATCCCAGTCCTGAATATTGTTAGGACAGATACCAAATTGATGTAACTTTTCCCACCATGCATAGTCCAATTATCGCATCGTGTAAATTGGCATTAACAGCTTTTGGTCATTGACTTTCCACATATCATCTTTCATTTTTTGTAAGACTTTGGAGGGCGTAGGGCTCTTTATAAACAGTTTCCAAAATATGTTAATGGAATAGTGCACAGTGCTACGCCGATAATTGCACCTTGAAAGCTAAATCCGAAAACGTACTAAATATCAGTTGCCATTTGTGAGGTGTTGATTTAATTAATTCTTAGTTTAGCACTGCCAATGTCACAGTCGAAGTAGTCTCATTACGCAAAACGTGTTAATCATTTAGTCATTCATTCGGCGCAAGTATTTTATGTACTGGCACGGTATTGTGTTTTCTCCGGTGTTGAACGGTTTATTTGTTGTGCCAAAGGACCACTAGAGAAGACAATCAATACACAACAGTCGCTCGAGTGACTTTCGGTGCACAACTTGTCGAATTTTATCAATTATAGGTCTTGGGTGGTGTGGTTCTGGAGAGGCAAAGTGAAAGATAGTGTAAGATAGTCCGTAGTTGCACCAATACTACACTGATTAGAATCTGAGAATGTTTGAATGCATGTCGCTTTCTGATTGTTTGTTTGCTATGTTTCGATACTACTGGACCGAATTTTCTGAGATTTTTCACACAAATACCGACGGGGGGATTAAATGGCTACTTTTTATTCCATAATCTGACGTATTTATGTGAGATATTCAGGCTTAATTACCCGTGTAATGGGAAACTTAATCCAATCGAAGAGCTATCTATTTGAAATCAATGACAGATAAAAAATCCGCAATCGTTATCGTTAAAACCAAACTCTCTTCTTCAAATATAAATAGTGGGAAATTTCGATTTTGTCTTTGCTCGTGCTCAATTTGTAGTTTATTTTTTCTACTGTAAGTGCATGCATTTTGGATAGAAAGTCAACCGGTGTTGATTTTTCGTCGAATCGACAGCATGTTTGTAGCTTTCCTGTAACACCAAGTAGTACCATAAGCCTACATTTCAAATTCAGGATGACATTAGTAAGGAATACCACGCGCAGTGAAATATATTTTGCAAAATTAGAACCCCTAACATTAAAATTATACGATCGATATAAAAAGTCATAATTTCTGGGCCACTTGGTACATCTATCTATATATGTTTATTTTTTACCTATACTATAACTACCTGTTTATACCTTTCCGCTTTTTGGTTTACTACTGTTTTGGGTTGATCTAAATGTTGATGGTTCTGTTGGTCTGTGTGTCTGGAATAAGTGTCATTAAACAGCTGATTGTGTGTGTTTCAAATGATTACAACTATTGCCCGGGCGAGGTGATGACTGGTATCAACATAAGTTTATACACATGATTATTAACTAGTCTTTTTCTTTAAAAAATAGCTGATTACGCGGTTGATGATGTCTCATTTTCCAGGCCGATCCAACGTTGGCCCTCTCAGTCTATCTGCGCGCCAACGTTCCCAACAAGGTGATCCAGTGTTTCGCGGAGACTGGCCAGTTCCAGAAGATCATCCTCTACGCCAAGAAGGTGGGCTACACCCCCGACTACAACTACCTGCTGCGCAATCTGATGCGGATCAACCCGGACCAGGGCCTCCAGTTCGCCCAAATGCTCGTCCAAGACGACGAACCGTTGGCCGACATTGAGAACATTGTCGACGTGTTCATGGAGCAGGGCCTCATCCAGCAGTGTACCTCGTTCCTCCTCGATGCCCTGAAGAATAATCGGCCCTCCGAGGGACATCTTCAGACTCGTCTGTTGGAAATGAATCTGATGTCTGCGCCCCAGGTCAGTGGAGTTCCTAGTTAGAGATTTTCCCAGGAGTTGGACGAAGGATCCTGCACGAGAAACAGTGAGACTGAGTGAGAGAAAGATTCAAGAGATCTTCACATTCTGGGTGAAAGACGTTTTCAGTAGACCGGCAGTGTGTACCGGCATATCGCGCAATTGCTGGCGAGCTAGCGAAGGAACGCTGGGGGATGCAAGAATTGAGGGCGTAGCGTTGGTGTTGGAAGTCTTCAAAATGAGAATGAGGGATTGGAGAGAGCTCTTTGAGAGGCTGATATAGTCAGATCTAGGAAGGGACAAAAGACAAATGGAATTGAAGGAGTGGGAATGCAGCACTTTGCATGCCGTTAGCAGGACACCTCCGCCAATAGAAGGATGCTGCGTGGGGGCACATATGAGCGTGCCACCTCCAGGGCGACCTTGTGCAATAGTCAGCAGACACTGCAGAATACCCTGTCCTAGTATCCTGGTCTGTAACAAGTTGGTGTACCCGGGCCCCTCAGTTCTCCTCTCCCGCTACAAGTGGGAGCGAAAGGAACAACAACATTTGCGGTTTAACTTGAGTCCCCTCTTTTGTCTGTCTGGGCAGGTTGCCGACGCGATCCTCAGCAACGCGATGTTCACCCACTACGACCGGGCTGTCATCGCCCAACACTGTGAGAAAGCTGGACTGCTTCAACGCGCCTTGGAACACTACACGGATTTGTACGATATCAAACGGGCCGTGGTTCATACGCATTTGCTCAATCCGGAGGTAATAATTTTGTACTCCATATCGTTCGTCTCTTTTTGACCGGAATAGGGTAACCGTCCATGCTATAGAGGACGATTTTAGCACCTGTAGAAGAAGTCGAATCTGATTGGGTGTTTTATTTTGTGTAACAAGTGTACTTTATTCTTTAAACCATCGCTGTTATAGGTGCACCCATGCATCGAAATTGGCTCTCCACTCACATTAGTACTTCGCTCTGTTCTTCGTGGTCTCCTCTCTTCCTATACCCTTCTACAATACCCCCGATTATCACTTTTGGCATGCCATCAGCGCGAATTTGATGACCAAACAACTGTAGTTTCCTGGTTTTAATTGTTCTTTCCCATGATTTTTTCGGTGTTCCATTTGCAGACATCATTTGTCTTAGCTTCTATGTGATACCCAGGAGTCTTCTGTAGGTCTTCATCTCGAAGTCTTCTAAATTTGTTGTTGATTTATTGACTAGGGTGTGAGCGCAACACATCCTCATGAAGACACTGAATTAACCAAGGTTTTAAATTGCTTAATCTTTGTGGATAAAACTTGTCCAGTCTGACTAAGGTGTTGCTTGTTAGTACAATTCTAGTTTTGATCTCAGTTATGCCGCTCATATTCGCTCGTTTTGATTTATATTAAATTCACTGCATTTTGCATTGAGAAAACCTGTAGCTATCGGCACAGGCAACCTGCATCATATCTCCTCTGTTGCAGTGGCTGGTCAACTATTTCGGTTCACTGTCCGTGGACGACTCCCTCGAATGCCTGCGTGCAATGCTCCAGGCCAACATTCGGCAGAACTTGCAAGTCTGCGTCCAAATCGCCACAAAATACCACGAACAGTTGGGCACCGGCGCTCTGATTGAAATTTTCGAGTCCTTCAAGAGTTTCGAGGGCCTTTTCTACTTCCTGGGTTCCATCGTCAACTTCAGCCAGGAGGCCGAGGTGCACTTCAAGTACATCCAGTCTGCCTGCAAGACCGGCCAGATAAAGGAAGTCGAGCGAATCTGTCGGGAGAGCAACTGCTACGAGCCGGAGCGAGTGAAGAACTTTCTCAAGGTGGGTTGGTGTTCTTTTAGAGGCTGGGCCATCCGTGACCTAAACAGTTAATCATGTTTCGAGCAAAATCTCCACACTAGCACCGCGAGATTGTCCCTCTGATCCTATCCACTTGTTTGTGTCCCCGTGTGTCCAGGAGGCCAAACTGACGGACCAACTGCCTCTGATTATCGTGTGCGACCGTTTCGATTTCGTTCACGACCTGGTCCTCTACCTCTACCGGAACAGTCTGCAGAAGTACATCGAGATCTACGTGCAGAAGGTGAATCCGGCCCGTCTGCCCGTGGTGGTGGGCGGCCTCCTGGATGTCGACTGCTCCGAGGACGTGATCAAGCAGCTGATCCTCGTGGTGCGGGGCCAGTTCAGCACGGACGAGCTGGTCGAGGAGGTGGAAAAGCGGAACCGGCTGAAACTCCTCCTCCCCTGGCTGGAGACCCGTATCCACGACGGCTGCATCGAACCGGCCACCCACAACGCTCTGGCCAAAATCTACATCGATTCCAACAACAACCCGGAGAGGTTCCTCCGCGAGAACCAGTACTACGACAGCCGGGTTGTGGGCAGGTACTGCGAGAAGAGGGACCCTCATCTCGCCTGCGTCTCCTACGAGCGTGGACACTGCGACCAGGAGCTCATTAAGGTAGGGAGAGAGACTAGCGGGGTTGTTGTTGGTGTACTTCCCGGTTGAGAAGAAAATGGAGAGAGAGAGAAAAATGAATGACGAAAGAAATCGTAAAAGATTCCAGGGAATACAGCGGCATGGGGACAGAAACATTCGATTGGCAGGCAGCTCGTTTTCACAGTCTTCATGCATGCGAATAAGCGTGTAGGTAGCGCGCCGTCCTTCTGTACTGTTTTCATGCTTGTCTGTGTACACCAGGACTGTACACCTTTTCTGTCTCGTTTCCAGCGTGTTTAACCCATAGAAATCGGATTTGTTTTTAATATCTAGAACTGACACGCCGCCATTTGTATGTGTCGTAATAGACGCTGCCACTAGCTAGTATGGCGGAGATAGACGCTTTTAAATTGCGCGCGGCTTTAAAAAATCAATACTCCGCATTTCTAATGCATGTTTGCCACACTATGCCAGCTCCTGTGGTGTTCGCTAGTCAGCCATATTGAATCAGCTGATGTCGCTTCTAGCTTAAAATAGCTATGCCGTGTTATCCGATTTCTATGGTTTACAGTATATCTAATTGGAATATCTGCTTTCGAGTATTGACTTGACCTAGTACTGCTCGACAATGAATATTCCTATAGCAATTGCATTGTCTCCCGGATTAGATATATCTTGGATCATCTCTAATGGGCGATTCCGAGTCGACTCCAGCAGATACATTTTTTTATCTCACATGTACAAACTTAACTTTGGTGATGAATTTTGGGAATATCTGCTTTCGAGTTTTAGCCTGAATGGTACTACTCGACAATGAATATTCCGAAAATAATAATAGCTCAATGTTTGGCTGACCAGATTTTTTGTTCTCCAGTATTGTTTTGCCAGATACAGAGTTATATATTTTGAAATAATTCTCAACCTCACCATTATCTTTTTCAACTGCTGTTCGCGCTTTTTACAATTATCACAGTTTCCCAAAAATGCCGGGTCCCTTTGTCATATTTTATTGAAAAGTATACAATGTCTGAATAATTTCTCAATGGAAATAGTAACGTTTACTAGCCGAACTCCCTAGAAAGCCTACACTCTCGGGTCTGGGTTTCACTGTAGATTGCCTCACATCCCAATCAATAACTCCCAATTCTAGTAGTAGGGTGATAACCGGGTATAAGCATGCTAGCAATAGACCCTAAAGAAGGGTAATGGGTAAAGTAAGGGATAGCACGAATGAGTATAGTAAGATTAGACAAAAGAGATTTACTGAGTTGTTAAATTGTCTAGTAGTCTACGACGTAGGTATACAACACCTACAGTATGCAAAATACATCACCTCAAGCTATATGCATCACAAGCAAGGCAACAAGCACTACTCTCATTGCACCCTCTCCACCACCTGACACAAAAACCTGCTCCCGACCGATACAAAAAGCAAACCATCTTTCATAACCAATCATACACCGCAAACATCGACACACCACCAGCAGGAACCACACAAGACACAATCAAACATAACATGAAGGCAATTCACACAAGCATTGTAAACAACTACCTCACACAACGCCACACAACAAAGTCATCAACGTACAGCCACCTCCCATAAACAAATCGGAACAAACACTCATACGACACACACGCAGAATCCTCTCACAACTCAGATGCGATAAATCCCCACTCCTCCAACAATACTTACACAAAATCAACCCCGCCATATACACCTCCACTTTACAAAACACACCCACATAATACACATCACCTCTTTACATGCACCTATTTTCCTACAATCCTTACTCCCGGATCTCTCTGGACGGACCTTGTAGGGGAGGTGGCGCTGCTGAAGCAGTGAGTAGCCGAGATTGACTGGCCTGCATAACTGGGCGGCGGACCCCCTTAGCACGTGGCTTTGGGGGAAGGGTCGCCTACTACTACTACTACTACGTGGGTATTTGTAACGTTATACTAGAAATGAATAGCTACTAAAACCCGTCTGCCCGGTGGATCGTCATTCGATCGCGTTCATCTAAGGCGTAGAATTGTAACTTAAATCTGCCTATTCGTCGTCAGCCAATCACAGATAAATTTTATTCCGCCTTTGTCCTCCTAGGTGTGCAATGAGAACTCGCTGTTCAAGAGTGAAGCCCGCTACCTGGTCCGCAGAAAGGACACTGAGCTGTGGGCCGAAGTTCTCCAAGAGGCCAACGAATACAGACGCCAGCTGATCGACCAGGTCGTGCAGACGGCCCTGTCGGAGACCCAGGATCCGGAAGAGATTTCCGTCGCTGTCAAAGCCTTCATGGCCGCCGACATGCCAAACGAACTCATTGAGCTGTTGGAGAAGATTGTACTGGACAGTTCCATGTTCTCCGACCATCGCAACCTGCAAAACTTGCTCATTCTGACCGCGATCAAGGCGGACAACACGCGCGTGATGGAGTACATCACCCGGTTGGACAACTACGACGCTCCGGACATCGCCAACATCGCCATCAGCAACGAGCTCTATGAGGAGGCGTTCGCCATTTTCAAGAAATTCGAAGTGAACACCTCCGCCATCCAGGTACTCATCGACCACATCAACAACCTGGACCGGGCCTACGAATTCGCCGAGCGGTGCAACGAGCCGGGGGTGTGGAGCCAGCTTGCGGCGGCCCAGCTGAGAGAGGGCTTTATCAAGGAGGCCGTCGATTCCTACATCAAGGCCAGCGATCCCAGCCAATACATGCAGGTGATCAGTGCCGCGTCGGCCAGCAACAATTGGGAGGATTTGGTGAAGTATCTCCAGATGGCCCGGAAGAAGGCCAGGGAAACGTATATCGAGACCGAGCTTATTTTCGCCTACGCCAAGACCAACCGGTTGGCCGATCTCGAGGAATTTATCTCCGGACCGAATCACGCGAATATCACACAGGTATGCGAAATTTTATGTGGTTATTATCGCCTACTACTCGAATTGTAGTAAGTAGTGTGACATTATATATACATGTACAAATAAAAAAGTACAGACATCTTTGCGTATATAAGAATTTCCATGGACTAGTCAAATTCTTCCAAATATCCGAATGTTCTAACTGTCGTCAGTCTCTGAACACATAACATATATGATTTTCGTATGCTTTTCTTCGCCGTGTCAGCATTCCAAAGTGCGATCTCTCCTATAGTAGGTATTCCATATAATGCGATCTTGTCTGTATATATATTAGGGTTCATAATGACTAATTTGATAAAAAACGCGAAAGTATTGGCGCAGACGCGAATTTCATTTAGCTAAATGCGCGAATATTAAATGTTAGTTATTTTTTTAAATTGTACATATAATATTGTTTGAGAGATATTTATTTCTGTACCCATATAACCCGAAAAAAGGCTTCAGAATTGGAACAGCAGAACAAACAAGAAGTTGACCGATCTCGACAAGAATGCTTAACGAAAGAACGAGTGATTCAGATTATACTGGAAGAAAAAGCAAAGATGGTTATAGTGCAAGAGGACACATTGAAGAGAGAAGGTGTGGGTGTTCAATTGAATCGCTTGTTGACAGAAAAGGAAGCAATCGAAGCAAATAAAAAGGATATTTTGAACCAACTTGTTAGGAATCTCTTAAAGAGAAAAGTAGAGGACTCTCTGGTTTTTGATCTTGCAGAATTTCAAAGAAATAGTGTCGGTTTCGTGGTTTCGTGGTTTCGTGGATCGTATACATGTTGCTTTTTAACTGGTACTATGGGGACTAATCGGTCATATCTCAACTTCTGATTTAATTTTTTTCTGCCTGGAAAATTAATTATCACATATCTTGTCTCGCATACTCCTGTTGCGGTGTATATGTGTTCTATTCAGAATATTATATGCCAATGCCGCATGCAAACTGGAGGAGAAATACAAACATTCCTATTTACGTTTTCTGGTTTATTTAAATATTCTACTAATCAAATTATACTACTTGCAAATTCTATAAGTAGGACGATCATTTTAAACAGTATAATGTTTTAAGAACTGGTAATTTTAGGTTGCGGACAGATGTTTCGAGAACAAGATGTACGAAGCGGCCAAGATGCTGTACAACAACGTGTCCAACTACGCCCGCCTGGCCATCACCCTGGTCCATTTGGGCGAGTACCAGGGGGCTGTCGATTCGGCCCGAAAGGCCAACAGCACACGGACGTGGAAGGAGGTCTGTTTCGCCTGCGTGGACAATCTGGAGTTCCGGTTAGCCCAGATGTGCGGCCTGCACATTGTGGTCCATGCGGATGAGTTGGAAGATCTGATCTGCTACTATCAGAATCGGGGCTATTTCGAGGAGTTGATCACCCTGTTGGAGGCCGGGCTGGGCTTGGAGCGGGCCCATATGGGCATGTTCACCGAACTGGCCATCCTCTACTCCAAATACAAAACTGAGAAAATGCGCGAGCACTTGGAGCTCTTCTGGTCCCGTGTCAACATTCCCAAGGTAAGCGGAAAAGGCGACCAATGACCAATGATTTTTGTTTTCCGAACTGATTTCTGTGCTAGGTTTCTCCAAATTCCTCTGCTCTCTACAAGGTGTTCACGCTAATTGATTGACATTTTTTAGTTTTTGTTCAAAATTGCAAAATTCATACAAATTCCTGAAGCAAATATCCTCATATTCAACTGAAATCAATTTTTTGACATTACAATTTAAATTTAAAATCTTATCCTAATTATAAAGTCGAATGCCTTGGCCACAGCAGCTCGAGAGAAGAGCCATGAGATTGGTCAAGTTTCTATCACAATTCTTTCTGGATAACCACCTTTGTTTACTTACAATCAACATTATCTGATGCCACAGATTTGTTCAGCTTTTCATGATTGTTTTACACTTGTATTGTAGTACCTATCTAATTATGATGAACGCTGTTCCGTGCAACCCCACCTTAAACTAAGGCATCCAACCATCTATCGTCCCCCTTCTGTTTGCAGGTGCTGCGTGCAGCCGAGCAGGCCCACCTGTGGTCCGAACTGGTCTTCCTCTACGATAAGTATGAGGAATACGACAACGCCATCATCACCATGATCAACCACCCGACGGAGGCATGGAAGGAGAACCACTTCAAGGACATCATCACCAAGGTGGCTAACATCGAGCTCTACTACAAATCGATCCAATTCTACCTCAACTACAAGCCGATGATGCTCAACGACCTCCTCAACGTCCTGATTCCTCGGCTGGATCACACCCGCGCCGTCAACTTCTTCCTTAAGCAGGACAAAATCTCCCTGGTCAAGCCCTACCTGCGCAATGTCCAGCAGCACAACAACAAGACTGTCAACGAGGCCCTGAACAATCTGCTCATCGAAGAGGAGGACTATCTCGCGCTGAGGGCTTCCATTGAAGCCTACGATAATTTCGACAACATCGCCCTTGCCCAGAAGTTGGAGAAGCACGAACTGATCGAGTTCCGCCGGATCGCCGCCTTCCTCTACAAGGGCAACAATCGTTGGAAGCAGAGTGTCGATTTGTGCAAGAAGGACAAGCTGTTTAAGGTTGGTTGGCCGAGCTACTCGCACGTAGGAGCCCCACCCCTCTCGGGTTAGGGTTTCCTGTTTAATTTCCTATGTTTGCAGTTGAATTTATATTGATAATGTCGAATACAGGCAGTTTGAATTTGAGCGAAAAATTATTACTTAGTTATAGTCTGAAACAGGAAGAATGAATGAGTAATGTCAGCTACGTGGCGTTCTGAAATATAACCGGCGAAAGGTAAAAAAATTTCAAATACTGTGCAATGGACTGATCTGTCAGTCAGTCATACAGTAATTCTTTTAAACGACGTCTGAGTCGCCAAATCTAGTTTTCTTTACAAACAAATATCGTCTTTCTGGTAGACTGGTAAAAAGTAATGTATTTAATTGAAGTATGAGCGTTGTCAC
Organism: Nematoplana nigrocapitula; assembly: GCA_032274565.1. Classification (NCBI taxonomy): domain Eukaryota; kingdom Metazoa; phylum Platyhelminthes; order Proseriata; family Nematoplanidae; genus Nematoplana; species Nematoplana nigrocapitula. The sequence goes on from JAUYWV010019454.1 coordinate 11,876, forward strand.
GTACGCTACGAAGGTAAGCAAGCCTGCTAGATATTAAAGAACCAGATTTGCATTGATTCCATCGCTCCGGTTCCCTCCCTCTGTCTCTCCAGGATGCCATGCAGTACGCGAGCGAATCGCGGGACACAGAGGCTGCCGAAGATCTGCTGAACTGGTTTTTGACCGAGTCCCTCCACGAGTGCTTCGCCGCCTGTTTGTTCCAATGCTACGATCTACTCCGCGCCGATGTGGTCCTAGAGTTGGCCTGGCGACACAATATCATGGACTTTGCGATGCCCTTCATCATTCAGGTCCTCCGCGAATACACCGCCAAGGTAAGAAGGGGACTGAAGACTAGAAAAAAGTTATTGAATTTTGAAATAATTTGTCAATAAATTTTGTGTTTGGTTTAGAATGTTTATGTATTGCAGTTGTACGAAAATTTACCAATAAATCTATTCGTACTACTATTTTAAAATTGAGTAGTATAAATTAGATAATGATTTATCTAAATCGAATAACACAATTTTCTGTCCACTATGTGACAGACAGATTAGTATGTCCCGCTCTTTAATAATTTCACTACTTGTATTAATGAAATGACAGAGGAACACAGTACCGAATTTTGTGTCCATAAAACTAGAGCGCGTGCAATCACCGTAGAACACAGCAGGAAACTGTCAACCAAAAGAAGTACTTATTGTTGCGTCAACTGGCTAGGCAAGCTGTGTGCGCGTGATCTTACCATCAACACCCGGTTAAAGGCCAGTGCACGTGGCTGCAATTGTCGTACGCCATATATGTTTTGCCTCCTTTTGTTTCAGTCTTCATTTTGACTGTATGATGTGTTTGTTCCCCGTTGCAGGCATAAATTTTAATGATATTAATGTCTTTGGTTGCAGGTGGACAGACTGGAGCAGTCGGAGCACGTACGCACAACTAATGAGGAGAAGGCTGAACAGGAGACGAATCCCCTGGTGTTCAGTAAGTGTTTGTCACTTTACTACTCTAGCCTGTGTATTTATTTTTATCTTCGTTTCCACGATTCATTTTAACGTTATTTATAATAATTACCGTTTTATTGCTGTACTACTTATGAATTTTTGTTAGTAGTATAGTCGTAATGTTTCCTTCGTTTCAGGAGAACCGCAGCTAATGCTTACCGCCGGCCCGACAAGCATGCCTCAGATGATGAACCCCGCGGCAGGCGCCGGCTATCCTGGTGCCGCCTACGGGGGTCCTCCACCCGCCGGTTTCTACGGTGCCTCTATGGGCGGCATGCCTCCTCCCAACGGCCCCTACCATTAGCTGGCTGTACACGCAAAAAGTACTCTCCTAAACACTGTTGTGCTGTGATGCGAGGGAGGAGTGAAGTCCGTCAGTCAGCAGCTTTCTTCTCCCCTCCTCCTCTCTCTCTCTCTCTTTGAGTGTACGTATGTGTATGTTCGCGACCGGATTTCAGAACAACCAATCACTCCAGACAGACAGACAGAAATGCCGATTTTTCGAAGCTGGATTGCCTTAAGGCGTACGGTATAGTAGTTGATATCACCGCCCTCCTATTCCACACAGTTGGTATATACTTTGTACACCAGCACCCACACCGGAACTTTCTCTCTTTCCCGCTCTCCAGTGTTTCCATTGATGATGATGATTGTTTTGTGCAGCCTCAGTGCCGGCCACATGTGGCCCTCCCTGTGTGTGTTTGGTCCTCCATTTTGGATATTTGAGAGCAATCAATAGCAACACAAATTTGACACACTGTGCTATCGACCATATCGTCTAGGTATCGAATCTGTTTGTGAAACGAGAAGACAACAACTAATCAACATCAATCAGTGCTTTGGTGTTCTACACTACAACTATTAGTAATAATTTTTGATTCTGCCTCTTCGACCATATTTTTCACTCGTCTGTCTGTCCGCTGCCTGCCTCCCTCTCGCTCTGACTGTCCACATGTGTCTCCTATTTATTATTCCAAATTCACACAGACTGGAAACACTGCCAAGGAGAGATGTCTCGCTCGACGAGAAATTCCATTGATTTCTCTCCCCTTCCCCCAACCAAATCCATCCATCACCGAGGAATCGATCCAGTTTGCAAATACCATATTTGTCCAACTGCCTTTATCCCCGCGCCAACAAGCTCCCCGTTCTTCATTTGGCATAAACTACTCCCACTCCCTGTATTGTTGTGTAGTTGTTTATTATTCTTATTGTTCTTACTTCTTTTCCGGTTAGAAGTTGTCTTCTAAAGACGACACATTGCAATAGAAGTGAAGTGTTATTGTGTGTGCGTACAGAAGAGAACAGCAGACACCAAACGGAGTGGACAGACAACACGCCTGGACCAACTTTTCTCCCCTTCCACTCCTGCCTCCCTATTATACGAATATTGTTACCGTCTTATACGGATAAATCTGAACCAACTGATCTTTGCCCCTCCCCCACTACACACGGAAATTCATGATTTGCCGCCTGCCTTTATTATTTATTGTCTGTCCGTCTCAATCTTATTGCAATGCTAGCCTCGATCGATAATGTTTGTCCGAATACGTGCGCACTCTTGATTTTGATTTTTCGTGTTAAGTGTGATAAATTGTCTGGTTATTCATGAATAATAATAATAACAATAAAGCAAGTGTAATTGATCCTTTCTCGTTTGTTGTTTGTTCAATTTAACGTTAGCTAAAGTAATTCTGGTGGCACGCGTAAACTCTGGGTCGTATATGCCCAACTTTTTCGGTGTTCATGGGGTACCCACTGTTCCTTAAAACCGGGAAATGTCATTGAATCTACACAGAGCGTATTCCGGTCCTTGATTGAAAGTATGCTGCGTCATAAATCATCACGCAAATGAATGCCAAAATTGTAATGCTTTTGTCAAAAACGTTCTACTGCGGCGGTCAATCATTTTCAGAATTTGTAAGAGAAAGAGGTATTAAGAATGTCATTTAACCAGTTATCTCAACTCTATTTCTAGTGTAATAATGAAAGAAATACCAAAATTTTCTGCAGGACAGAAAAGACTACTAGCGAAAAAGGAAAGGTGATTGAAGCTGAAATCTGGAACAACAGAAGATGTGAGGACTTAATGAAGGATGCTGTCGAATAAGCAGTGCAAAGACTGCATTCTGTGCACCAAATCAGCTCTTCGAAATGAAGCCAGAAAGAAAACGGTCTTATTTAATAGAGATGCTATGCATCATTTTAGAAAAGTGTGTTTGTACCAATAACTAAACTAAACAAACTAATGGAATGTAACGAATACAGAACCAGTAGTCATGTCATGCAGCAAAAATACTATTTAAAATAATCAAGAAAATACTATTTGCCAGCCTAAGATCCAAAAAGGACCAGCAAAGATCCCTATATTTTTCATATTGAAATTTCTGGTATCATGAAGTTACGAACAATATATATTAAGTACCTAAACGTAGAGAACTCACCGCAGTAGATTTGTCACACGTCGCGCTATCGATTTAAGTTTAAAATTATCGAATCAGAATGAAGTAAATTTTTGTACAGAGACTTTGAAATCAACATATAATCGTTGCTGCTGTCCGCCACTTTATATCAAACAATGCGAGGTTGAAAGTGTATTCCAACGTCTGGCAAGCGAAGATTGGTGGAAGCCTATGATCGAGGTGTCGATTATGTTGCTGTTGTTAATGCTCTTGGTGTAAAGAAGGATACCGAATAATTAAACGAAGGGCAACTGAGCCTTCGCAAAGGGGTGGTTGTCGACAAAGTACCGTGAAAGTAACTCGTGAGATTCCAAATGAAGTTACACAAGTGATTGATGCTAATTGCAATATTACTCTAAAACAAATCTCTGACAATATCTACAATGCAAGAAATATTAGACGATCAAGTACAACCATCAATCGTATATTATCTGGGGCTCTATAAACCCTAAAGAAAGCCCAGCAGATTACCGAAGCTAGAAACAATGCAAATAACAAGAGAAAGCGACAAATATATGTATTACTTGGTTTCAAGGTGTGTCAGACGAAGATTTCATCTTTATTGACTAATCTGGATTTGACTTATTGGAAGCTCGTACTCGAGGAAGATCCCACGTAGGAGAGCCAGCGAAGCGAATTGTGGACAACCGCAGAGGACACCACACCTGACACTGATATTAGTTGTGGCACCTCACCGCATGGGGTAGTTCGATCATTATACTATTTTGAATGGCGGAGCCAAGAAGCAGCTCATGCTTGAATTCATCATCGAAGTAGTTCGCCGGAGTGAAAATATTGGTTTAATAAATCCTCATATAATAATTGACAATGCACCATGTCATGCTGGTATCGAAATATCTCTTGGAGAAGAAGATCTACCGCCATTTCGTGTCAACAGATTACCGCCATACAGTTGTGCACTCAATCCCATTGAGAACAACTTTCACGTCATAAAGTCTCATAAAGTTTAAATTTAGCAGTAGCATTTATAATATGTTTAGACATATAGATTTAATACAAATACACATTATATTATATCTTTTATTTTTATAAATGTATAAGCAGGAAATGAACGTCTAATGTCATTACATTTTACTGAAGAAATAATTGATATAATTATTGAGTTTGAGTTAATTATATAAAGCAATGCAGTATGCACCAATCACCAATTATACATATTAGAGAATACTACCTTATTTTTTCTTTTTAAGTAATAGATTTTCTTTTCTTCAATGGTCATTTATATATCAATTATCATTGTATGATTTGTGATGTGGGTTTAACTCCTGCTGACTTCAATTATTTTTATTCTGAAGTTTGTGGTGTTTCTTGGCACAATGATTACTATTGGTTGTCAAAATAAATCAGCTTAATCTAAGTGGGTTTCACATTGATGTCATTATCATGTAGATTGTGTAGCAAAACTACAAAAAGGAGACTTTGTTCATTTATACCAGACTATAAAAATCTATTATCTGAAGTCTTCCTCATGTAGTAATCAATGACTATTAAATGATCTGAACAAATTTGTAATGACAATAATAATTTTGTTTTAGCATAAATGCTTTATATTGTATGGAATATTGCTATGTTTTGACTTTTAAAATGGTCATTTGTACTGTACATTGTGTGATACATGGGTTCAATTATTTGATTCTGAGAAGCTAGTGGTCT
>JAUYWV010019565.1:0-16990 GCA_032274565.1 Nematoplana nigrocapitula
CGAAGTTGAATCGCATTACAGTGTACCCATAGATGTGAATTTATATATCTCCGGATAATGCCTTGAAAATAAATCACATTTTGAGAGCTTCACCAGAATGTTTAAAGTGTGGCGAATATGTTGATCGAGTATGAATGAATACAATGTCATTAAAAAACTTGATAAATAAGTTATCGTAAACGCTGATAAGCAAATATAAGAACCTGTTGGTTGTCAGTTTCCAGTGCGAAAGTGTGTCCATTGTTCTAATAAGGGATGCGGGAAGATGACAGTTTTGGTAAATATAATGCAACTCATTTTTTAAAGTTTTAAACAGTAATTGTATAATTTCAGTATACTTTCATCTCTTCTTTTGCTTATCTGTAGGATATCTATATTTTTGGTTATAAATTTCTGCTCTTCTGATGAGGCAAAACTTTTAACTGCAAAATATGGTAATAAGAATGCTATAACCAGTTTTACTGTAGTTGGCACTTTTTACGATATTAGATCATTCACAATGTCTTCATTTAGCTACACAAACATATTTGCCCATTATACTAAAATTGAGGAGCCAAATTTCGGCCGACTAAATCTGACACGCGGAAAAATATTTGTAGATTTTATTCATACGTTTGCTGCATCAGAGGCTTACATTTTAACACAATGAATAATATATTGACCAATACAAATGAATATTGGAGTATTTTTAGTTTTAAATACCAAATTCGAATGACTAAAAAGTATGCACAGTTTTTATTAATTCTTATCTAATAGAACTTATTTAAGCATACATTGCATTTAACAATCGATTACACATTATAGATGTGAAAACCATATACAGGATGTAGCGATTGTAAACAGAGCCGCTTTAATCAAATATATTATTTCAATATTCGTAACTCTAATGGCTTGCGGGCAATATAACTATAGCCGGCTGAAGATATATGACGTCACAACATTTCGTGGGTATTCATCGCCACAAATGCAAATTCAAATTATTACCGTAGTTGCTCGCTCAATAACCATAGAGTGTAATAATGATCTAAATACGTGCGAATCAAGGTGGCAGCCATTACAATACGTAGTTTCATATGAAGAGCATTTCGGTGATCATATGCGCGGCGGTGCAAACCGGTCTACCGGTTTCAATGGATCAATAATTTCAATATCTCTGCTGCCCTGGCGCGAGGTTGGGTAGGAGGCGGTATCGCTGTCCTTGAACATACGGTTCATCTCCCGGCGGAAGAAACGCCCGGTGAAGGTATAGAGGAAAAAGTTGACGCTGTAGTTCAGATAGTAGAACACTCGGGTGACCAGAAGAGCAGAGGAAAATTCTTTTATAGATTCGGCCATTGCCAGTTCTCCCTGCTTCTCTGGTGACCGAATATTCACAAAGGTCAGGTACCATCTGGAACAGAAAGTGAGTGAGACAGAATGGAGGAGGAGGAGGAGACATTCTGCTGAAAATCAGCATACCGTCGTCTGTGACATAATTATGATTAGTGTATGTAGCATGCTTTGCTTTCAATTAGCTATTTGATTACGTCCAGATCTAATGAAAATACGAAATGAAAAGTAAAGGTCCCAATACGTGTAGAATGCTTGAATCTGTCTTTATTTCTGCCCGATGCTGTAAATCGTAACGATGACTTTTACCCTCACATTTGCATTCTATAAAACTTCTACTCATAGCTCTGGCCACATCAGGTAATTATTCTGTTTTCACTTTGTGCGTATAATTCCTCATTCTTCGTCTGATGCGTCTAGATACTGTTTCATCTTGTTATTCATTTCGAAGAAGTCGTCATTTGTATTGTTTTTCTTCTGGTCAATCAGTGTCAGTGATGATTCTTTTGTGTGGGGTATTGTAAAGTACTTCAGTACAGCGGAGTAGCAACACTTTTCGGATTGGGGGGGGGGGCAGAGAACAAGGAGCGCTCCACATTTTTACAGGGACCCGCTTGATTATACGTATATGCATACTGTATATGTCACTAAAGGTCTGCATAATATTTACTTTTTTACTTGATTTTATAATTATCCCTTTTTTCTAGACAGGCATGATTATACAGTATGTGTATGTATATATTTATGAATACAAAATACCCGATAATAAAGAAATTAATTTTTCAAAACACACAATTGTGAGTAAAACACATAAAATTTAATTTTGTATGCTAAATTTGAAAACAAATATCAATGTGGGGACCCTTTCCTTTACCGGGTCTTTCCTACTGTTCTCCAATAGAGAGGACCTCTTTCCCTACAATGGGCCTCTTCCAACAGAGGGGTCCTCTGAAGCTGTGCCGGATAGCAGCTCTAAACGTTGCTGCATAGAAAAATAATTTGCAGTGCTGTTTGGGGCGCTACTCTACAAGGGGCCCGTTAGAATTCTTTGGGGGTGTAGGCCCCCCTGGGCCCCCCATTTGCTTAAATATGTACTGTAGGTTGAACTGTAGTTGGGCGGTGATTGTCATTCTGTTGTTGTTGCGGTCTCTATAGATATCAGCTGGTTTCCAGAGTACCTATTGACTGTTTCATAGATAGATGTTGCTCTTTGCGTTATAAGCTAATTATTCCTCTTTGCAAATGTGCCAGTCTATGATTGACTAGCTATTTCATCCTTTGTTTTTAAATTCAAATATTATTTTCTAAATTCCCTTCCATTATTATGCCTTCTAGTTGAACGGTGTAAGCTAGGTCTCTAATTTTTAACAAACGTTTTTAAATTCTCTTGTGACTTTTTTTTTCTTCTCACATTCAGATCTGTTTAAAAAAGAATCAGCTAGATATTAATTATTAAGCAGATGAAAATTTCATAATAGCCAATTAGGGTTTGCTTGTCTATCTGAATGTTCGTCCCCTTATTGTTCAAATCTCAGGAATTTGAAATTGATTTAATAGTTGAAACATGTATGAACATAATTAAAACAAACAGAAAACAGACATTGAAACATCCTTGCATGGCTATAAGAGGGTCTCTCAATGTACAGGACATGAGTGTATGTTTGTCCTGCATATGCTGTAAAACAATTTCACAGCTATTTGGGATTGGTCTGAGTGTAAATTTGTTGTCAACATAATCAAGGTAAGAAGGCAAGCATGACATTGACATGACTGTCTTCTCTGACTGTCGGTTGTCGGTCTGTATTGGGAGGAAGGTAATGAGGGGACGAGGACAACTCACCGGTCCTGGATTAATCAATTCAATTGAAACCAAATGGCCTTTTAAAAACGCTTACTTCTTCATGCAGTGATAAATAACAATATAACTAAATAAAAGAATGATAAATTACAAAAATAGTGAACATGTCAATGAATTGAAAATGAGTCAAACTTTCTACTCCTAAACCATTTTGTCGTCAAGGATTGCCTTATTGTTTACACTTTAAATGTTAGATATTTTCCTCTATTAAAAATATTAATAAACGTGTTCGGTTTTAAATGTGGCAGATGCTTTCTGGTATTTTTGTATGGCAACGAAGCAAAAGTAACATTTTAAAAGAATAAAGTATCGTTTTGTGATTTGGAGGCTCTACGACTAAGTCTTCGAGAATTCGTCGTATCGTGCTCTCGAAAACTGCGTTGTTCCAACCCTCCCGCAATTGATTTAGAGTGACTGCACAAGATGCCGTGTAAGCTCATCTGTCACTTTCACACTCGTTTTACATCCGTCCCCCACAAGACTTCTTCGTAGTTCTTCCGCTTGACTTAATACATCGGATTAAGCAGTGGACCGTTTTACGCCAAGATCACAAGTCAGTGAGTGATATAAGATCTCCGCCTCTTTCTGCTTTCTCTGTTATGGCTTCTCGAATATCGTCACATACACCGTGTTATAAAATTTGATCATATATTGAAAGGTTTCTTTCATTTATTAAATGCCTTTTGAAACCTGTAGTCCTTAGAAGGACTGTTGTCGCGTTCTGTGGGAGGGGTAAAGAGACGATCGAGGAGATTATTGCCTCGTGGAAACTCCTCAGCTTTCAATTACACCCCGAATACATTGGCGCATGCTATCAACTAAGGTCAATATTAGTAATTACTAATATATAGATTATAATCTATCAATCTACACTTACTTCAACTTCATGTCTTTAAAGAAAAAACGGTTTAACTCCAGATTAACAAAAAAGATCTTCCGCAGAATGAGGGTAACACGGAACCAGATATCAAGTAGAAGGTAAAGTGTTGGAAGATGTGAACAACCTTCAATACTTAGACTCTATATTAAACAGTAGGAACATCTCCTTCAAGACAAAAATTACACCGTTGAAGTCTCTCATCACGTCCATCGCCCTGTACGGGTGTGAAACGTGAACAGTGAGAAGAAACCTGGAGAAAAGAATTGAAACATTTGAGATGCGCTGTTATCGACGACTTCTGGGAATTGTATGGCGACAATATGTGACAAATGAGGAGGTCAGAAATAAAATTAAGATTTTGATCAGAGAATTTCAGTCACTGCTGGAGACGGTACGCCGAAGTAAGCTGCAGTGGTTTGGGTATGTTACCAGAAGAACGGGTACACTCGTACACACCATAATACATGGAATGGTGGAAGGACATCGGAGGCAAGAAAGACCGAAACTGAACTGGATAGAAAAATCAAGAGGAGACTGTATGGATGACTTGAAGGATTGGTGTAAAGAAGACATATTAGTAAATAAATGCGAGGATGTGAAGACAGGGACAGTTGGAAGCGGACGACATTCCTATAGGAGCACCTATCTCTAGGCACTCAGAATAAGAAATAAAATGTTCCTCAGTAAAGTTCAGATTTCAACTAAACAGGATATGCCGACTGTATAGGCCTTTTGAGATTGAACTAAATTAAAAAGAAGAATCATTAAGCAGAAGCTGTGGAGGATGTTGTCTTGGCAACTTTTATATATCATATTGTGGCATAATTAAAATCAGAATAATAATCACAAATTATCTGATGTATCTGTATAATTCACGTAGTTTTATACTAGGATTTATCCGTATATATTTAGTAAGACCTATTGAAAACGCGGTGAAACTATAAAAAAGATGTGACTCTTTGATCGTGCGTTTGAAGCCATTAATTTTCTGCAGTTGAAATCTTATCTATCCTATACTAAAGATATTTCGCCGTGAATATTGCACGTTGTTTTTTCTAGTCAAACTTTGCGCACTACAGTAAGTAGATTGTGGCGCGGTTATTGGACAACCGAGAAAATTGAGAAGCAAAATCATAAAGCAATATGGGATAGTACATTTTTACTTCGCAGGTTGGTTGTCTAGAAACACCCGAAAGACCAACTTAGTCAATTGACTTATCTGACTGGTTGTCCTGTGCAGCTAACATTTTGTGACGCCCTGCATCTTGGAGAGAGCGATGAAGATGGATGTACTGATCTCCAAGAGAAAAACGTCCTTACACATATCGTTTGTCTAAGCGGGTTTATTGAAATCTCGTGAGTAAACTGTACGATAATCCTATTTGGGTCATCAGTTTTGCCATTAGGAATGCTGTTCAACGCATTCGCTATCTACTGTACACCTTCAATATCGGATTCTCAGGAAAAGAAAATAAGGAAGATAAAAGAGTAATGAAAATTCGCGAAGATGGGAGGGTGAGGAAGAGATGGACTAAAGAGAGGGAAAGAGGGAAACAGAAGATTGCGAAGGAATAAAGGGGAGTAAGAGACAAGGAATTAGAGATTAGAAGTGAGTAGTAGTCTGACAGAGAAAAAAGGCATTCATATAAACAGTAACAGAAAAGAAAATTCTCAAAATATAATGACTACATAAGCAGTCAGACATTATACGTCAATTGCAGTAGTGCTAAGTGGAAATCGTGTTGTATTGCACGTACCTGTACAACCAGCATATATAGTAAGGCCAGGTGAGCAGAAGTGTACTGGCTGACACCAAGACCAGTAGTCCGGCAAACTGCATTCCCACCACCTCCTGCTGTCGATTGATGCAGGTCTTATGGACTCGTCGCCACAGGAACAGCCGCCTGGCAATCATCCCGTTGAAGATGAGGAGGAGGAGAGAGGGCACGACGCTGATGCAAGCCGCATAGGTTGTGTCGGCAAGGAAGCTGGCATAGGCGGAGCCCTGGTCTATTGAGGTACAAATCATGGGACCGTTGACGGTGGGCCGCACCGAGTGGCTGGTGAAGGGTTTCCACAGACAGAGCAATGCGGATGTGATGATGACAGAGGAGAGAATTTTGCGTGCCGACGGTTTTGAACAGATCAGACGACGCAGCATCGGATGATAGACGCCTATGGAATAGAATAAGTAATGAAAGAGACGACAAGAAGAAATTACATTAACTATTTTTGTATGAAAAATATGTATTAAAGAAACGACATAACGACATACTCAATGTAATGACTTGATTCTTCACATGACCCCATCACTGGATGGCATGTGTTTATTGTTCAAATATGTTATCCCTTGGCTTGTACTATTTATTGATCATTTTAAACAGGAATAACTCGTATGGATCGTTTAATATGCAGTGAAATCCGTGTCTACATTTAGTCAGCTTGTCAGGGCATACCTTCACATACTTTCACAGTAGATACAATTGTTCGAAGTAGCTTTACTTTGAAGTTTAGCCTCCTCGGCGTACTCATGCAACCACCCCATGTCCCGCTCAACCCTAAGTGCAAGTGTAAGATGTCCTATAGGAGTATCAACTACTATACAAAACCTCCCGGAGAGCAAAGGAATTGTCTAATAAAACCAGATGCGCCTTTTCCGTGTACTGTAGGCGCAGAGGTCGTGGGGTTAAACCAGCTCAAAGATGGATGCACCATTAGAGCTAAAATCATCAAAATGACTCCGCCCATCAAAAGCCGAAATAAATTTTCCTGTCTAGGTGGCAGCTATTACTCAAATATGCCTCATCCCATAATAGAGACAGTAGTTGTATCGGAGTATAAATCATTAAAACAAATCGAATATCTCACGTAGCCTCACAGTGCCAATTGCGTATAGAAGCTATGTACACATTAATTGATTGAGACTTCCCTCCGGGTATAGCAGTGATTGCGACGTGTTATAAGTCAACTAAATCATTACGTAAATGTGGTGCCATACTGACTGCTACTATTCGCCATCTACTACTATTGGCCTCACGAGCACGGTGCGGTGCCGATATTGTTTGTGCAAATCTTCATGGGAATATATACTCTTGAAATTTGCGCATACTCTCACTATGGTTTTTTGGCTAGGGTGAAGGGAAGGGGCAGTTGGGCGAGAGCAGTTTGCAATCGCCAAATGGAAGATTACAGCAGCTGTGGTCAGTGCAGCGGTGGATACACTTTTGTGAATTGGAGTATCACCAATTTGAGTACAAAATAAGAAGATATTGTAAAAAATTGGGAGGCAAATCTTTGTTTGTTTGTTGTTCATTAAAACTTTTGAAAATAAAATAATTTATGAAAAGTACAGACTGATGGTAGTTATTTATTTTTCATCTAAATGATTTCTATGATGATGGCGCAAATGCAACATTTACAAAATAGCTATAAAATTGAAAGGGGGAAATAAAAGCTGCATATTTTCCCTCATTTAAACTAATTCAAAAGAGAGAAATAAAATCAAATTTGAGGGAAATGAAAGGTTTTTATATGCCCTAGGGATTATAAAACAAAAATAAAAATTGTCATGCAGCAGAATTGATTTTCGATACTAACAATAATAATTCAAAGCAATTTAAATGTATTCTTTATAACTCTATAAGTATATCTTATTGGGTATATATACTGACTTATCAACAGTCAGTCAAGTATTATCTTTGGTTTTAATAAATTTGATATATGAATTCAATGAAAACGTTTTTATCAACGGACCCATTTATCTATTTTACTTGTTTACTTGGAAAAATATTATGGCATAAAGCGGCAAAGAGTGACGCGTAAATTTCTAATTTACTCTTCTTCCTTGTTCTACGGTTGGCAACCAATAAATCTGGCCTGTCAGTTACAGAGAATTTCCTCCGGCAAAAAAAATAAATTCATCATTTAACTTGTTTTGGTAGAAGCAGAACGCTCTTGTGAAATCAGACTTCTACATATAATGTAATCAAACTGGTTTGTGTGTATATGTGTGACGAACAAGAACTATAATCGACAAATTCTAATAATAAATAGATGTTAAAAACGACTTCATTAAATTTTACCAATCTATCTTTATTTCTGGCATTTTATTTACGACTTTAAAACCACCTTTAATTTTTTGCAAAAGAAATGATTCATTGAGACAATTACACAGGGTAGGTCACAAATTACTGATGAAACTGTCAGTTTTAGTAAGGTGTTTTTATATTTATGACAATTATTCATAACAGATAATCACCAAATAGTACATAACTTTCTAAAACAAGCGAATAAGTTAGTTTCTTTTGTTTTCAAGGTGTCCTCCTCCACATTCGACTATGCAATGGGGAGCTCTACCACGAATAGACGAGGCATATCTTGGTAGAGGTCCTAACGGCTCCAGTTATTGAATAATAAAAAGAGTCTTTTGTTGGGTACTAAATGTAATTGTAAAATACAGGACGTTTCGCGCGTATCTTTGTCAACTGTAACTAAAATTTTATCAATTTGGGTATGGCCAAATCTCCGCAGAAACTGTTAAGCTCCAGTTATTCTTTCATTAAGGTGATCTCAGTCTTCAAATTGCTTGCTCAGTGTTCCCAGACTGAAAAAAACATTGGGGAAAGATCGAGAGTAATTAATCCTCTTTTCCCATCCAGTTGTCTGTAAATTTTTGATTCAATCAATGTCTTACTTGTAAAAGCTTGTTGCCATAGTCGTTACCAATTTTAAACAGAAGTCAACGTCGAGTGTTTCTATTTGAAAGTAAGACCAATTTAATACATAATAGGCCTTTGACGCAATCATTCATGACCTGATACTGGATAGATTGGTTGAGTGTTCGTTCCCGCCTGAAACAATTCGTCATATGGTCCTCGTCATACTTGAGCGATCGGTTTCATCAAGTCAGGATTGGGGATCACATCAGCTCGCCTATATACCAGTTACGTCCTGTGTTCCTCAATGGTCAGCCTTGGGCATTTTTATTTTAATCTAGTCGTCGGCTAACACCAGGTCAGATCTACCAGTACCTCTGCGGACGACGCAAACTTCGTCTTTTCCGTTTTCAAAAACAGTCTCAACGAGTACATTTCAGGAAGAACACAATTAATTACTTCTTCTCTCTTAGTCCGCAAATCACCGTCTCATTCTGAAATCACGAAAGCACGTCTCCAGTCCCCGTAGACGACGTTCACATTGTTGAATCCATTGTGTCTTGGGATGACCACATGAGTTTTATTATCAAGAACTGTAAAAGAAAACTGTTTGCTCTCCGTGTTTTAAAATCCTTCCTTCGTGAAACCGCAATTCATGATCTATCTATACGTATCTTTTATCAGACTAATTATTGAAGCCACTTTCCCGGCCTTTGTTGCATTGAACGGCTCTCGAGCTCACTTGAACGTTTTCAGAATAAAAATCTTTCTATCTTTTGTATAGCCTTCCCGTGTACAAGTCTTGTTCCCCTTCAGATCAGACGTTTTATGTTATCGAAAAGGTTATTTATCAGTATCGCAAAATATTCTCATCATATTTTACATTACAATTTATTCATGTTATCTGGTAGAACTATAGCCGTAGAATATGCCATTTTGTTCCTACTCGTATCGTTAGAATTTGTTGTTTTCATTATGTATCGCGCGCGCACAATCTCTCTTGATGTTTCTTTGCAATTTCCAGTTTGCCAAATATACAGACGATTTTTAAAAAATTATTATCTATGTTCATTCGGCATGGTCGACTCAGTACATAGAATTTCAAATGAATGAGACATTAGATAGAAGAAATCCTATCTATAATTAGATAAATGTATGTATGTATGTATGTCTGACCAGTATTTTTCTCCCAATTCTCTTGACGGATTTGCATGCTTGATGACTCAATAGAATGCTACTCCAATGGGTAACATGGGAAAAATAGCCACGTGATGCAAAATGTCTTATTGAGAGGCCCACAGCAGAAAATACCCCCAAAACCATGTTTTTTGCTGCGATGCTAAATCAATATGCTGCAATGCTGCAGAAATTTGAATTCTGCAATAGCCGATTGATTCAATGCTAAATCAATAAATTTGAATTCTGCAGAATAAGCTATTATTGCAATGCTAAATGAATCAACTAGGAGATTGCTATTATTGCAATGCTAAATTAATCAACTAGGAGATTGCTGTGATTACTAACGCTATACGGGTAATCTTACTTGTTATTACCTAATACGAGATACAGTTACAGTGAGCAACGAATTTGAATGCGTCTGTGGACTCTGGTATGATCTAAATATAAACTATTATGATTTTTAAAACTTTGCTTGAATTCGTTTAGTTTTAATTATAACTATGTTTTTTTGTTTTCTTCGTACTTGTAGTAAAGTCGCCACTGTTTCGTTTTATCATGAGTTATACATTTTTAGTTAAGAACCATATATGAAGGGCACAGATACAAATATATCAAAGCCAGGCATATGCAGAGTCAAAGGAAAATGAGGTCGTTGATGACGTGGAAGACTGTAAAGTATAATGCTGGCAGCTAAGAATGTGATCAAAATTCCAACGGTTAGAATATTTAGTGAAACTGTCAAATCATACTTGGTATTGTTGATGTGAGTGCCCAGAAAACATGTATTGCTCAGAAGTCATAATTAGAAGTGCCTAAACGTGCTTATGGTCTCCGTTATTAGTCAGCGTGGCATGCATAATTTTACCCGAAAGTGAAGATTTCCCCGACCTAAAATACGAATGTCTGGTTGAGAAACATGAGGAAAATTGATAAGTCAACGGTTTGACGCTTAAAAGCTACACCGCCATTTCACGACAAATTTGAAAATATTGGTTGTGCATCATATTTGGATGTATTACAAGTTTTTTCAATTAGCACCAAGGAAAGCATTGTAAAGTGTGATTATTAGTAACAAAATTTACTACTTGACGTGTTAAAAATATTTATTTTTCTACCTCAAATATCAGCATTTTCTTCTTTATACTCTTTCATAGTAATCAAAATGTAGATATTATATCGTGCGACAATAGGTAGTACGTCGCTAGAGCATCCCCTGTTGTACCGACCTTTTATTGTTTTAATGCAATGTTTTTGATCGCATTATGCTTAGTGTACTAATGTTACAAACATTTATACTTATAAGCAGTTATATTTTAAATCGATATATGTGTTTTAATTGATCTTCAGTTATATTTAAACCAGATTTACCTCACTGATCGATTGGTGTAGAAAGTTTCACTTAGTTATATGAATGGATATAATATGTAATTTTATTCAGTGTATTCAGTTTTTCAAAATTTAAAATAGCTGCCAAAGAAAGTTAGCCTAGCTCTGAGTTAACTCTGCTTCATTTGAAAATTCATTTTAACCTTTATTTTATAATATATACATTAAATGTTGATAATTGCTTAAAAGTACAATTTTTGTAAAATCAAATACTAACTAGCAAACATTTTGAACTCAAACAAAGTGTTTATATTGACCATGTTAAAAACAAAATAATAAAAGACAACATATTTCTTATATTGTCACCAGAATCAAAGAGAACCCAGTGGGAAGATCCTCGCTTAGAAATAATCAGCGGTCCAGTAGTCCCTTATTCCCGAAATTTCAAACAAAAGTACGATTATTTCCGAGCACGACTGCGTCCTCCGCGTAGTTTCCAGGGCAAATTCGAAATTCGTGTCTCTCGAGATAAAATTGTAGAGGACTCCTTTAACCAGATAAACGGTGTGAAAAAAGTGGAACAGTTAAAACAGAGGTATTATATTTTCTTTTGTATATTGATTGATATATTCTCTTTTATATTATTATAATCTATCATTTAAAGACGGTACACACGTTACATTGTTGTCGTTATGTCTCTGTGACCATGTGAACTCAAGAAACAGGAGCTTATAATATATTTCGTTAGTCACATTAAAATATTTGATTTGTTATTTTCATCTTGTCGAGGAATAGCGGCACAACTACAGGCCGTTTGGATAACAGAGATCGACGCCAGCTGACAGCAAAGTACTGATCTTAAGGGATAGCCAAGCAGCGACAAGAGCACTTATAAAACTGGGGTAAACTACAAATAGATTTCTGACGAAGGTACACATGAAACTGAGGACATGCGCACAAAATAAAGAAATAACGATACAATGGATACTTTGACATATAGTAGGAAGTGGGAAACGAGATAGCATATTGTAATCCAATGTGAACGGAGTATGGGCGCGAGCAACAGAGTTGGGAAAGTGTATGGTTGACAAGTAAGTATATATATAGCAGCACTCCAAGAGGCAAACCTCACGCCTAAGTCCTCACTACCAAAGATTCCAGGGTACGGGAAGACGGACAGGAGGGGCGACTGGAACAATACACCCAGTAGATGAGCCATGTACTCCACCAAGAAGGACTCAGGGTGACAGGTAGAAGAGATCAACATCCTTAGAGAACTGCAAGAAAATTCGGTCGTGGAGAGTTCAGCCATCTTTCTTTGGAAAGAACAACAGAAGTCGATAGAAGAAACATGGTACTCAAAATTGAATGAACACCAATGGGAAAAGCTTGGATAATAGATGCAGACTGGAATGGCCACGCAAGTGACACGTAACCGCAAAATTTATAAAATTGTTGACAATTGCAGCCTTCTAGTTAGATTTATTGAAAAGCCAGCTAAAGGCATGAGTAAATGTCAGATTACTAAGACAACTGGCAATATTAAGCACGTCATCACAAATACACCAAGTTGTATAAGAATTTACACCCCTGTTTTCTATATACTGTAATTATATGCAATCTAACAATCGAACTAAAGCGAGGACGTTTTCGATGCGTCTGTTAGAATTGAAGAATTGTAGTGTGTAATCTTGCTGAAGCATAAATTCAACTCTACTGCGAAACGCGCATTCATAAAACGAATCAAATAGATCTCGACTCGACTACAGAATTGTTATCCGTAAAAGCATCATGTAACCTCGCATTTTGCTCTGACTGAACATGCCAAAACTATTGTGGATTTCAAAGTCGACTTTATCGATGGAAGTTCGTTTGGCACACGTGTTAACCTAGTTGACTCCGTATAGCTTTATACGGTACAATGTCGTCAGCCAATCAAAATGCAGTATTTCCCCGATGCTATAATGGTTCTTGCCACATAAAGATATCGAAATTAGTACAATTTTGTTTGTTTACTTCATATCCTACTCAATAAGTATATAATTCAATATAATGAACGTAATTTATTGATCGTTTACGACCGTCATGGAATCGAGAAACTAAACTGGCACACATCTGAAATCTAATGAACTAACAGCGCATATTATGCAACCAGACCCGAGGAAGAGACAGCGTGTTGAAAGCTCGTCATGAAAATAACTTTAAAATGCTCTTTTTCTGAGCTTAGTGTTTTGTGAGTGATTTCATACTATATTTCGCACAACAAGTTTGAATATCCTGCGGAACTTTACCAGAATAGTAAATCGATCTTGCAGGCTTGTCCTGGTAAGTTCAGATTGGAGCTTAATTTTTGATAGCTCAGAGATGCGTTGTTGTACAAGTCCTATCCTGTAATACGGAGCATCAAAAAAGGTGAAACGGCTAAATATACCAGAAATAGTCGAGTCTTTGTAGAAATAAGAATAGTTGTAAGGAAAAGTTCATTTCTTTCTTCCGTGCTTTGGACAATTTATTACAAGCAAACATTTCCAAACTATATGCATCGATAGAAAGTGTCTTACTGTGACTTAATTTCTTATGGTTATTTAATTGACCAAATTGTAGACTGTCGTCGACGTTTTGTATTGACGTAATAGACCATTGGAATATTTATGCGTCATTATTTCATAGATAACAATAGGGGTTTTAATAAGGTAGCTTGAATTTTTTTAACATTATACCCATTCCACAAATTATGTCTATTTGTAAACAATTACATTTCAGTATATGCAGCGGTAACCAACATGAATTTTAAACTAACCTCGTATTTATGTGTTTATACTTAAATTCACCAAATAACTGTTTAGTATAGTATTTGGAAACTTGCAGTGTAGTTTTTGTTCTAGAATAATTTGACTATTATTATATGCAGTAATGTGAACCTTTTCCAAAATAATCATTTTTTATGCAGAATTTGGATTGAATTTGCCAATGAGAGAGGTTTGGATTACGGCGGTGTTTCGCGTGAATGGTTCTACTTTCTTTCGAAAGAACTTTTTAATCCTTACTATGGTCTTTTCGAATACTCCTCAACGTAAGTATTATTTTTATTTTCTGTTTTATATAAAATGACAAACCAAACTTGCTTGGCACTCAGTACTGTGGCTCTTTTGAATTATAGATAATCTAGGCAAGTGAATTTTCTTTTAAAAATGGAACATTTGCTAGGTTGATTACGCGTTTTGAAGATTCGAAAACCCCCCTTGAGCAACTTGGTCCTAGATTTTCCTCGACGTCTCCAGCCCTGATGATTAGCTCGGGGAGGTGGGTGATATACACGCGATACCGGGTAGGCGGGGTATTGTTGTTGTTATCGACGTCACGCATCAGGCCCCTTGCTCCGGAACCATTTCCAATAGGCCGGACTTCCAGGGTCACTAAAGAATGAGCCGAGCCAGCAGCACCGCCGCCGCCTCTGGGCGGCTTGTCATGTACCTAACAATTCTTGGGCCTTCCCGGTTGTGACCGCACATTCCTTGAGCCAATGCTCCATGGTGTGCGGCTGTCTTGGGCAGTGTGGGCATGTTGGGTAAATTGAATGTGGAACTTGCAATTCATCGCTCGCTCCTCTCTTTGTGGCAGCGCCGGTCAGTTCATTGTCTGCTCCATTAACATGCCATGGGACCCATTGGATTGTAAGGGGATTGATCATTGAGCGCTCGACATAATTAGATTGTGTTATTTGCATTATTCGTTAATGTCCTCAGCAGCGCCCGTCTGTCCGAGAAGATGCCGACCAGCTAGCTAGTCCGTCCCGATGGACCTTTCTGGGGAACTGCAGTAGGAGACCGTCATCGTACAACTCTTGGTCAAATCCCAGATCTCTTCTTATTCTGTCCAGAGTACCACAGTCTCACAATGATCTTTTGTCTTTCTCCCCGCACTTTGTGAACTATCATCTTCAATCAGACCTTTTTTCTCTTGATAGTACCTCGTCTGGCCAAAGGTAACTTGGATCTTCCAACTGTTTCCATCATCGCTTTTAATGCGGGTCTTATACAGTCTTCTAGTCTAACATTCTTTACCTTTATCTCAATCGCATTCTTCGTTTTCTCAAACCAAATTTCCACGTTTTCTTGGTCATTCTTCATTGCTTCGTTTACTTCCTTTTTCCGCCCACTCATTCCCGTCCACTCCCGCGTGTCCTGGTACTCATTGTAGCACAAGCCCGTATCCATGATTTTCCTCAGGCCTTTTGCATGCCTAAGCCAAATAGTGTATGTAATACAATATCATACAGGATGCATAATAAAATACATACAAAAAAGGCAAAGCGTTACGATTATTGTGTTGCGATGTCTCTCTTTTTAAATAGCATTGTTTACGTTGGTTTAGTTGCCTGGATTCATTTGTAGAACGAACACGTTAAGTGTAATAATTACCCATCGGTCCACTTTCCACACAAAATGTATCTCAGAAATCATCACCCTGACTCACAACTACAGTACATCAGAACACGAAGTCACGTACAGATAATAAACATTGCAGGTGCCACGCATTAACTATGATACCTACTAAGAAACTTTATTCGATAATATTTACAAAAGGAAAACTGAATAGGTATGATAAGCGGAAAGTCATAGATGTAAACGCCAGTGACTGGGGCAGGGACATGACATAACCCATCACATGGCCTAAATGATAGTGAAACTTTTTTTCTTAAAAAAGAGACATACAAGATGAAAAGTAGCCTATATACACATACCTACTTATGTATACATTGGGCCATTGGGTGGTTGGGTCTAACTCAAAATGAGATCGAAGTTTCACTGCCCCCTCCACTTTTGTTGCATTCCTACATCAATGTTGAAGATATATTGATATATTGTACTGTAGATAGCTGATAGATAGTACCTACCTTACTACATCTGTTTACCTTTTACCTGCATACTTTTAATGCATATCATTATTATGTACATGTACTAGGCCACAGAGCCAAACGTAAGTCTTAAAGTAGGTACCTACTATTTACCTACCTACCTAATTTGAATCCATACTCTACTTTAACACTTGCAACTTGTTACATTATGAACTGTAATATGAATTATGTTTAGTTTTATTTAACTCTGAAATCGCATAAAACATTTTTAAGAGTAGGTAGGGTAAACTGCCCTAACTCGGAACTCTCATATCCCCAAACATTTCCATGCTACCGGTACTCGCAAAGTAGACAATACTGATGAAGGAACATTATGAGTTAGCTTGAAAAGTTCAGCGATTGGATTGTTCTGCGTTAGGGCAGTTTACCCTACCCACAAACCAAATGTAGGAATTAATTCCTTGCTCAAAAAATGGATTGCATATGACTGGGCAAATCACTTTCAAAACAAAATACTATGGGAAACATCTCATCTCAACTTTCTTCTTAAAATATTTTTATATACATCCTCATTCTTTCACTGCTTTTACGTTGTTTCAAAACTAAAACTGAAACCCTCAACCAGGGTTGGCCTTGGGTTCGTCAACTCTGCACGCACTGGTGCATTCAACTCGACGCAAAAAAATAAACTGAATCAGACTTCTCTTCAGCACGCAGCCACTGTATACAATTAATATTGGAAGCTGCGCTGCCAAATGTTCGACTATGCGAAAAAATATTAATTGCTTTCTGGAAATATTTGTTTAGGTAAAGTATTTTAAATGCAACTTCTTTTCCTATATAGAATCGCTTTTATCTAGTATGAGTTGATTTCCTCAGGGGAGGTATGGCCCCGTCCCCCCCCC
>JAUYWV010019676.1:0-16981 GCA_032274565.1 Nematoplana nigrocapitula
CTTTGTCGGTGCTGACGGAGGATCCCGTGGCGGTGGCCTCGTATCTGCGGGAGCTCCGGCTCCTCTGACGGGGGCGCCGCCTGATCCAATCCAATCCACCAACGTTGCCTCCACCACCCTTCTCTTATCCTCATCCGACGTATCTCTCTCAATCATCTCCACCAGCTCGGGATACACTTCTACTCCTACTTCCACCACTTCCCTCCAGGGATCTCGTCTCTCCCAGCGGAAAGTTTTCCTCACCCACGTCCTTTACACTGCTCCACAAGGTGATGTCATCCTTTATCTTTGCGTGTAAGTCCACGGACTTAATTATTTGCCTTCTCAACATCCATATGTGCTATTTTCCTTTCACCACCATGATCGCATTTGATGCCTCTCCTTTGTCACCTGTTGTCAAGCTCTTGATTGTTTTCCAAACCTTACTAGGCTCCGTATTGTCTCCCATCTTTGCCATAAACTGTTTCCAATACTCCTTCCTCTTTTCCCTCATCCTACCCAGTAACTGTTATATTTTTTTCCATCCTCCAACTTCCACTCCTACCCCCTTCTGACTGCATTCCTTTTTTTCCGCATGTTGTCCAGTTTCTCATCCCAGAAAGTTTTTTTGAAACGGGAGAATGCTCTCTTGGCAGATAAAATCTAGGTTATTAGAAACATTGAGTGTCTGTTGTGCGCTGACCACCAAATGCTACGTTCAAAAAACAAATTGAAACTTGTTCCTAACTAGCTAGCTTCTTTCTGTTGTCCAAAAATTATTTATTTTAATCGATCCGTGATTTATGCACAGCGCTGTGCCTTACAGGACAAAATCGACGAGTTCAACAATTAAACTGAGTTACGATTTCAAACAGTTTACGCCAATATTCCCCAAAGGAGATGTGGGACCCACGTAATTATAGAGATACAGTACTTCAATATACGTGAAGTCAACAATACGACGGACAGACAATAGTGATCGCCATGAGACTGTACCTATTGTGAAGAAAGAAATATTTTGTGGTTTCCCATCCTTCCACACGTGCAACAAACACATCGATTGTTTTAAGTATGTATTTAATTATACAGCGACGAGGCTGCTCGTGCTGTTGCTCTCCTTTTCTTGGAAAATGATAGTAGGTTTGAATGTATTAGCCAAACCTCTATTTTGTTTAGGCATATTAAAAAGCTTTTATTTTTGTGGTAGTAAATGCAGAAATGGGAAAATAACACAATCTAATAGAGTACCATATCATACTGTAATTGTATAGAGAAATGTATGGTGACCTACGAAGTCGCTGGCGTTATACTATCACTTATACTGCATACTACTTTCATTTCTCATTAGTGAGAAAATCGATTTTTTATTGCACATACTCATCTATTACCCGGGGACTGTTCAAATATTACGTAACCTGAGAGGGGTGTTTGTTGAAGCGTTACGGTGCGTTATGAGAGACACTTGTTTCGTAATGCTGTGAGAACAGTAAGAAAATCAGTATCCGGCTACATGGCTAAGAGCCAATCAGAGAGTGACACTCACATGAATGGCACTCCTCCACTAGAGCGCTCTAATCGATATAACAATCACATAATTGGCACTTCTCCACTGGAGCGCTCTAATAATAGAACAATACTATTGAACACGAAACGCAACAGTTATATATGTTGAATTTTAAAAAAAGCCATTCATGTGCAGGGTCGCAGCGCTAATATAATACAATAATCTCAGATTACCTTAGAATTTGGTATTAAAGTTTTTTAATTATTCATTAAATGATGTAGCTACGCTTTTTTAAGCAAAGGGAATTTGTATGTACAAAGATTTCGGGCAATTCAGTAAAATAGCTGCCGGCTATCTGTCTGTTTAGCTGTTAATTTCTCTTCCCCGGTATTGATTTACAAAACAGAAGAGCCTATAATCTTAATCCGAAAAGATTATGTGTCTCGCGTGCCTGCCTGCTATTCAATTTCGCTGCCCTCTCCCCTTGATAGCGTGCAGCCGAAAACGTTCTATAATCTGACTGCCCGCAGATTATCTATATTCTACAGTAGATGTGTGCAAAGTGATCGCGCCGCAACAGGGGGTCTTTTGGCTGATGGTGCCTATATGATAAGTAAATTCATACCCCTAAGAAATGCCTGTTGAACTGTAAATAGGCGCCTATATCATGATACATAATAACTTTAACTATAATATATAATTAATTTTTTACTTTATAAATGTTATAATTTAACCGACGTAATTATTTTTACATCTATGATGTAAAACATCCACGAATCAAATAAAGTTTAAATAAATATCTTCTATGACTTAAACAATTATGATTTTTATAAAACTCTATTACTATTAATTAATAACTATTATTGCTTTATAAAACTTATATTAATTTGTGCATGGTCATGTTTGAAAAATGTTAATGCCTGCGGAACTGTAAATATAGGTGCCTATTTCAAAAGTATATTCATAGCCCTAAGAAATGCCTCTATTTCTAGAAAATCCGGGCGGCGGGCATGGGCGCCTATATATCGAGAAAAAACGACGTCCCCTTTTTCTAAATCCTGGCGGCGGGCATGAGTGTAGCTCATTTACACTGTTTAATTTTAAAGAGAAAAGTAAACTTCTTTTTTATTTAGAGAATGATCATTTTTTAAAAGTCAGATTACCATAATATTATGTATCAGCTGCGTCCTGCCCTTTCATGTAGTGTGGGGGGAGGGTTAGTGGTTACGTTACGTAACGCAGTGGGGGTGTGTCTTATAGCGTTACTGTGCGTTATGGGGGGGAGTCTTCAGAATAGTGAAAGATTGCGTTACATAATACTTGAACAGTCCCTGACTGTTTGGATCACCTGCACAATATTAGTATCCCTACAAACAATTTACGTTGCTGCTACGTAGCTACGCCGTAGAAACATAACGTAACAGGCAGGTAGCAATGGCCACATAGTAAAAACACGGTGCTGCTAACTTATTGCCACCTACGAAACGTTGCTGTCACGTTGCTGCCACGTAGCAAAAAGACGTTGCTTCTACGTAGCTAAACCACGGTGCTGCTGCGTAGCAAAAACACGGTACTGCTACCTGATTGCCACCTACAAAACGTTGCTGTCACGTAGCTAAAGACGTTGCTGCTGCGTATCAAAAACACGGCGCTGCTACCTGATTGCCACCTACGAAACGTTGCTGCCACGTAGCAAAAATACGTTGCTGCTGCGTAGCAAAAACACGGTACTGCTATCCAATTGCTACCTATGAAACGTTGCTGCTACCCTATCGCAACCTATTTACTACCAATAATTCGTGGCTGACACATAATGGTCGCCTAAAGAACCCATTGGCTACCAATGCAAAGTGGCTACCTAATTGCCATCTAAAGAACTCATTTATTATTATTATTTATTTTATTGGTAACAATACAAATAGAAAACCAGAGGCTGCCAACCAGGACGATCTAGCTGGTGACCAGAATAAAAATACATTCACATTATTTCTGTATGCACATAGTAGTCCAAATTACTCAAATTCAAACAATAACAGTAGATCAAACGACCGTATAGGATAGCAAAATCTTATTTATATAAGTCAATCTGTCTGTCTGTTTGAGGTTGCCGCCAAGACCGTTGGTCCCTCGGACCCGATATTTTGCATGAGTGACCCACACAACCCGCAGGGTAACATAGGCCAGGTTTTGTTTTGATTGCTGGCTTTGTTTGGGCTTCGGCCGGGTTCCCAGGGTTGGCCTATAGGAGAAGCCGTAGGCATTTGAATTCTGCCGACTGATGCTATGCTAAATCAATGATCTATATACTGTAGTTGTAGTTGCAGTCAAAAAATTTGAAAATACGTTTACTAATAAACGATACTACAGAACTGAGTTTGAATGCTATATCAGTATATTACAGAATGTCGAAATGGAATCTGGCAGCTGTAATATGTATTGGTTATGTTTTTTGTTAAGTTTCTTTGTTTGTTGTTATGTTAAGCGATGGTATCGAGTAGTATTTTGATCCATCAGTTTTCAAAAAGCAGATTCATTTGCAAAATAAATACAAGTCAGGAAGCTTTCATTTCCTCCCGGGCAACGCCGGGTATACCAACTGGTTATAAATAAAATAAATAAATAAATGGTTATTTTTTAGAATAGGAATCGTAATTGTTATGTGAAAAAAATATGTGTACATGTATGTATGTATCGTATATGTGAACGCCCGAAACGTCCAAACGCGATTTCATTTTATAACACCATTGGGAGCCTCATTCTCCTGTATATTGATCTAGCCATAGAGTACATACTTAATTACTCTATGTATCTAGCCTTGCAGAAATCGCCTACTGCAGAATTCAAATTCCACTTGTATTAGTAGGCAATTGCTTCAATGATACATCAATATATAGATGATAGATAGCTTTTGAAGATTTAAATGGCATAATTTGAGGGGCGCTAACCCGAAAGTTTGTTATTTAAATCTGCTGAAAGCTATCTAGCATTGGTATAAAATATGATGTGAATATTGACTTCAAGATTTCCGGGATTTTAATCAGGATTAAAATCCTGGATACTCATATTGTCTATTATTGAAAGATTTAAACACCAGTAATAATTTTTCAAATTTAAATTAGCAGCTTTGTTTATTAAAACAATGCAAGCTGAGACACCAGTAATGCTGGTTAGGACACCAGTGATAACATGCAATATTCAGATACATAATTCCAACAAACAATTGTAAAAGGCTTAGTAAAAAGTAATTTTAACGCAATTTCTATTTCCATCTGCTTCAACAGTCATTTTCTTTGTTGGCGGAGCGTTTAGCAAAACCTCATTTGAAGAATACTTCATAACAGCATGATTAGAGGTCTTATTTGTGGAAGAGAAACTTTCGGTCAAATAATCCGAAATGGAATATGTCTGTTTCTTTAAATCTCCAACTTTCTTCAAATAGCGCTAAACTGAGTCTGAGTTCTTGTGGCCGTTTACGCACTGAATGTCTTTAACTTTTCACTTTATGTTCTGTTATACTGTTGAGAGTGCATTAATAAATAATAATAATAATAACTGCCACAACTTTGTTAAATAACTTTGTCACAACAGTTGCTCTGATGCAGTGGGCGCTGTAGACTTTGTCAGTTTTGCCTTTATATTCGATTCATGAGATTCCCCAAAGTTTAAGCACCAATTACTAGCTTCGGGTTGTACCATACATCCTTCATCTCCCAATCTATATATGGTTTGAAAAAACACATTTTCTGCTTTTTCTGGAAGCATTTCCAATAATAGTTCTATGGCTTTGACCGGGCATGTTGCTTCAGCGTTTAATGCATAAATTCTCGATTGTTCGCAATTGTTCTGCTTTTTGGATAAAGATGGTTGATTGTTTTTAATTGAATTTATGTTCTTAATTTCGACGAAACTCTTTCCACTTGAGTCAGTAGCAAAGTTGATAATACTCCTTTTCAAATTGCGTATCCATTCACGATCGCGTTGGCCCCAAAGTATAAAATCGTAAAATAGACCACCTGTAAAGTTTGCGTGGTTTGCCTGTCGAAATAGACTCTGAGTTTATTCATATCATCTTCCTCAATAGATTCTTATTCCTTCAACGTCCTACCTTCTTCAAAAACCTTTCTAAGCTATATGAATGATAAATAGCTTTCAGCGGATTTAAATGACAAATTTTTGGGTTAGCGCAACTCAAATTATAACATTTAAATGCTCAAAAGCTATCTATCTTTCATATATTCAATATTAGCAGTGGGTACCCGCGTTGCTGGGTACATGCCTAGCCCTAACCCTGTCCTAGTCCGGTCCCCCTTTTTTGGAGGTGCCCTGAAAATTTTGTTTTATGAAATTTTCTGTGGGAGGCTTCCTTCTGTCCGAAACGGCCATTTCACAACGTTTTAGACTCCTTGACCTCGACCATGACGTCGGAGGTCGACCTCGCCCCCCCCCCAGTGTTACCCGTATGGTTAAGGGTGTCACCCATACAAAGTTTTAAGTTGCTGGCACCAACGGTCCCTCCGCCCGAGAGAAAATGAAAGCTTCTTTTCTGATAATACCCGTGCCCTATACGGGTGGAAAACAATCATGCTACTGTGTTGTCTTGTTGCTGAGTCCTCCGCATACTTCTTGGCCGATCTTCGCCCTGTAGGCTTTCAGGAACAAACTGTGTCCGTTTACTTTTTTATTTGTACATTTCATAAGTAGAAACATTTCATAAATGAAACTCTGAATGTACTTTGTACACATATTTGTGTATATAAGATACTATTACAAAATGAAGCTCATACTGTATTCGCCTTCGTTGAAATGCCATAATTAAATCCTAACGGGATCGTCGGCTCTTCTCATTGATATTTGTCCTCGCGAAACCAAATCTCCCTCCCACTTTCTGTTGTCGTCTATCCAAGCCGCTTGTCTGCGTCCCGGTCGGTGTTTTCCTTAGACCGTTGCACTCTAAAAAAAATAATGTGTAACACTTTTTATGTCAGGGTTTGTTTGTTTACATGGCTTTATGTAAAAGTTTTACTTTATTTTTATGTAAAACCTTTACATTGTTTACCCTTGACCTAAAACTATGTAAAATATAATTAAACAAAAAGATTAGATTTATTTAGGTGTATCGTCCGAGAAAAATACATAGCAATGTACATTAGACCAACGCACAGACGTATTAACAAAAAAACAATTACTATTCAAATAACCATTTTCATGAAGTCCGTCGTGACTTTAAATACCACTAAATCCGCAGAGAAAATAACTTTTCAAAATTAAAAGCGAAATGAGATATATTTTGGTCATCGCATAATGAAATTTATGTACTCTGATAGCCTCTCTATAATAAATATCGTTGGAAAAAGCACATATACTCAATCGTGACCTTGCAGAAACTTTTCTTTACGAGTGATTTTACTTCTCACGAGGTCGAAGGTCTGCTGGTCACTCGACAGCATAATGTACTATTTTTCTAATGCCGAAAAATGATGAATTGATAATTCTAAAATATTATCCATACTCATTATAGCATAGTATTTACCTCATGCTGGAGTGCTGAATAATCGCGATTGTTATCCGTACCTCTTCTGATGTATAGAGTGGTCTACAACAAAATATGTATGACTTTGCGTGTGTGTCCATTTGCCTGTCCAAGTACTTACTTCACTGCTTTTTGATTAAATTCATTGTCCCTTTTATTAAATTGACTGGCACTTGTATTAAATTTACCTGGAACATTTGTCATTCTTTTAGTTTGTCTAATCCACAATTTTCTCTTTGTATCTCTCTCTCCTCTCTATGACAGTCATAATATGTACTATTTATAGTCTTCTCTTTTTTATTGTCTCTACAACCGACACTATAACCATGAGAGAATAAAAACAAAACTGGCTGAAAGATACATATATTTGGTGTATTCTTCGAAACGCAAACTTTTTAAACCAAAATATTTATCGTATCCCAAAGAAGTGGAAGTTTCTCCCAGGCTCCCTATATATATACATGTATTCTTATGATGAAGATTTGTTTGTTTTGCGTTTTCTAGAGGCTGTCGTCGGCGGTGGGGGGTACTTCTGACAAGGATGTTTATTTCTCTCCATTTCTTTTTTCAATTTTTCCATCTCAATTTTTTCTCCAGCCTCAATACTTTGCAACAATTCGTAGAGGTGGATATTCTGCTGATCAAGGATCAGATGGAACTGCTTTCCAAACTGGACCACGTGGTAGTAGAACGTGTTGAGATACTGGGACAGATGCAGCAGCACAAAGATGTCATAGTGGTGGTAGAAAATGTGACCGAGCACGTGCATAATTCTAGTCATCATACTGCAACATTCTTTACGGAAATTCGCAGGTACCTTCTGGCCAATTGTTATCGGAAAAGACTTGAGAGTCAGTCGACAGTAGCAGAGGGTACGGCAAATATAGTCGGGTGCGGTTGTGATTTCCGAGATGGGGCTGTCGTCGTTGTCATACCACTGGCAAAAATTACGGGTACCGACGGACATCCTCAGACAGCTTCTCTGGGGCACTGCCGGCTGTATAGGCATATCTTCCGGTGGGATGGTTTGCCTGCCGTCGAAGCAGTAGTGCTTGAGAAAGTTCCAGAACACTTCCAAGCGTCTGGTGAAGAGGAACAAGTGGAAGGCGATCCATTCGTCTTCTATTATGCCCACGGGGCACTCGCAGCACTCCTTCATGCTTATCCCGATTTCGATGGTGTGGTGTATCTGGCGAAAGAACAGACGCTGAAGTTGGTAGGCTTTGATGAGCTTTTCGTTGGGATATTCCAATGGTATTTTCGAAGATTTTGGTTTGGGGAAGTTCGATGAAGGGGATCCTGACGGTGAATATATGTTGGTAACAACAGGTTTGTTGGAATTGTTGGTATTGTAAGCCATCATATGATCTATCTTCCCTTCTATTGCTGGAAGCCAAGCGTTTGGTGCACGTCAGAGTACGACACGAATGAGATTTATTCAAAGTGCTCTATTTATATTAGCTTAAATGAGAGTGATACTCATTTTTACTTAATAGGCAATTCTTAAGGCTTAGTTGTTAAATTTAAATATTAAAATTGTCAAAGTAATAAGATGACCAACTTAAATAAATTTTTTATGTTATATAAGTAGTAAATGTTTCGTTGTCTCTGGAACAGTTTCAAAGGTAGAGAGAGGGGAAAATGGCTAAAGTAGTGCATTTTTTGTAATTGTGGGTCTTCTAGGGGCAACCTAGAACAGTTTGAGTTTCGGTTTCGATTGAAAAGTGGGGGATGCTAGAACAGTTTTATTTGGGCCTATGGGAAAAAGTTTGTAGACATGCATCGAAGCCGAAACTGCTTGGAAAGATATTCATTTTCACTCACTTTCAAAAAAATATTTTTTACTGGAAATGTATCGAAACTGCAGTCACTCAGCTAAGATAATATTTTTTACGAAGCCGAAACTACACATTCTCTCAGTTGAAATTACTTATTCATTTATTAATGTTTTCACTTAACTAGTCAGTGATTTTTACAAACCGCGTGGTCGTAGATTTGGTATAGAAAGTTTGTTCTGTTGATTTTTTTTCGATTTTGTTGAAGTGAATTTTAGGACTATTTGTCAAGTGATTTGTGGATTAACTTCAGTTTAAATTTGGTATTATTTTTCAGTCTACTGAAGTATATAGGTGATGAATTTTATGTTTGTCGAAATGAAGACTAGGAAAGTTGTTTCGGTTTTGATTGGATATGAAGTTTAAAACTACTTTAGCATAGAGTTGATTCATATTTCGGTATTCGCATTGTACGAAAATGAAGCACAGTAGACGTGAAAACACATCTCTGATTAGCTAAGTGATATTTGATCAGGTACCAGCAGCTATTTTTAGTACAAAATTAATTAGCAACAAGTCATTTTCCCGCTCCGCCTAGTATATAACAATCTATAGTACACTTATTAAGTCAATAGTATCTTTCAGGTTATAAACAAACTACTGTACAGTGCGCTAATTAACGTCTGAAACATAATTGATAATGGCTTTGTGTCCCATTTGCAACCGTTCGATTACCATTTCTATAACAATACGCAGCCAACATCATTGAAAGGGTTTATTCGTCTATTAAAGATGTTCCCGGTTAATTGTGATGACTGGATCTTTTTGACCAAGCATCAGAAATAACTCGAAGTTTCTACAACACTGGAGAAACACGCCCAGTCTAAGCTTTCCAGTGTCTACCAGAATTTTTATAAATATCAAACTGCGACTTCAGCTAAGTTAGTTATTACCTTCAACAAAAAAGAAAAAATATGTCCAATCAACTTTCCGTCGATCCCATGACTTCACGACTTGACAAGAGCCACAAGTGTAAGATAGACCTCTATAGTTGGAGGGGATGTTTCTAAGACCTTAGATATGCTAGTAGTCCTTGGACCGACGTTTTCCCCTCGGTGATCCGCTCGATACGAATGGGGCACAATGAGGGCGTCCTCGTGTGTGAATATGTGTGTGTTTGTGTGTGTCTCTAAACAAACTGAAGTGTAATGTAACGTTCATTCGCTTACCGAAATATATTTCACTGTTACCTTCTTTTAAAATATGGCAGATATACCTACTAGTGAGGACTATAACGATGATGCGAATGAAACTGTACGATATCTTAGAAGTATATAAAGAGAAAATGTAGCGTAAGCAAGCTGTGTAAGAAATTTATTGGCCAACTGAACTACTACTTTTTGATCAAAGAAAAACTCGATGAAAGCGGTGACTTCGTTGAAAGTGTCAAAGAAAGTATTGAAAAGCTAAAGACAACACTAGGACGAAGTCATGAATCTTTAGTACCGAAATATTTATCAAATTATAGTATCTTATTTGAAAAGAAACTGCTAGTCGTAAATAGGAGGAGGATGAAGAAAGTGATGCGGACGAATCCCATACCTTAGAGAACGTCTCCGTGGAAACTGTAGACGATGACGAGGATATCGATGCGATTACGTACGTGGGCTATGTAAAACATCTCAATGCTAACTGACGAGAATAGAGACGTGGCTACGTGAGCTTCTGATTGACTGATTTAAACCTCAACCGGTTGAAAAACGTATACCCCTTTAAGTGATTTCAGGGGTCCATTTGGACCCCAGTTGGAAATACATCTTTCAACTACCATTTACATGCAAATTCAAGTTTTTTTATCAAGCGCAATGCCAAGCAAAATAATAATATAAGTTCATAAAATAATTTCAATATTTTTGTTGGTGACCACAGTAATATGTATTATTTTATTGATATATATAAAAGGCATATAATATATAGATAGAGCATAGATGAGCACCGTACAAGGAAAATAATCAGTGACAGTATAAAGTATGCATACTAAATTATACATAATTACAAGAGTTGTATAGTATGCACAAACAATGTCTGTTTTATGATTTGTAGAGAAAAATATTTTCACACGTAAAATGTACTTTTTTTCTGCATGCCTTGAAAAGTTCACTTTTCCATACATGCAGCCGTTTGAAAAGTAATACTTTGCAGTGCATGGAATACTTTTCAGTGCATGGGGAATCTATGTACTGTATGTATAGAAATATATTTCCCTTGGAATTAAAGTACTAGTAGGATTACCCGTATAGTGTGTGGCTATAGCGAGCGTGGTTTGTTAAGGGAATTGACAAATCGATCTTAAGAAAGTCTTACCCCGAAAAATGACAGAGAAAAACGTGCATAAATGAATTTTCGTTTATCTGTAGCATACTGATTTTCCATGCAGCGCATAGAGTATCCTTACATGCATAAAAGACTATTTTGCATCTCGTGGCTATTTTTCCCATGTTACCCATTGGCGTAGCATTTTATTGAGTCATCAAGCATGCAAATCCGTCAAGAGAGTTGGGAGAAAAGTACCGGTCAGACATACATACATACCCACATTTGCTAATTATAGATAGTATAGCAGTTGCAAATTCTTTTTATCGACCATTGATTTCAACTGGGAGGCTCCTCAGTTTTATTGATTTTCCCACTACTTGACATTACGCGGGTAATTAATCGTGAATATCTGCAAAACTACGACTGATTTTGGAATAAAACGTAGCCGTTTTTGTCAATTCGACAGTGTCTGCGTGCGTGCGCGCGTGAGTGTGTTCTTATACAATTTAGTCCAGTAGTTTCGGAGGAGTATCGAAACCAACATACATACTGTATATAGCTATATAGCAAACAATCAGACATCGACATGAATTCCAACATGCACGTCTTTCATTTGACAGACTGGGATAAAAAATGACAAATTTAAGCAAATTAATAAATTAACGTTTTTTGCACGTATTGCATATGAATGGTAAAATGAGCGTATATCCTCTGATTTGAAGCAATCCGATATATTACTTACAGATTTTGGACATTGAGATTACCTTTTGTTGGCCTTGATTGGATTAAATTATCTATAGTACTGACTTTATACACGAGGAAGAACTAGTATCTAAAGAACAACCGTACTCCTCCATATTCTGACATTTTGATAGTCCCAAGAAGAAACCTGTTTTTCGTTGTGTTCCGTTCATTCGCGGATCCTCGCGTTGTCTTTTCACCACCCCTGTGTGCGTTCGCCCGCTCAAAGACAGGATACACTTTTTGTGCGTCCACCAATTAATCAGCAATTACTTTAGACGTGCCCAACGACGATCCCTGGCTTCAGAGTGCGCGAGCACTTACCGGCGTTGTGGATTGAGTCTAGTGCAGACAGTAGTTGGTCTAGATCTTTCCCTATTCATGGCAGTGCGATTGTTAGACATGTGTCTACATTTGTCCCGCACTTTAGTCCTGCCAGCGATCACTTCCAATATGTCGCTAAAGCCCGAGACCCTGCACTATTGTCTGCACTGGGAGCTCTGTATATCGTGCGCTTCCGGCCACCATTGTTGTGCTGTGTGTGCAGAAACAGTTTGTCTTCACCTTAGTACTGACTTCAGCTTTTAAACTCCCTGTCATTTGAAAGGCCTCGGCAATTTTAATGCAATCTTTCCATCCACCCAGGATCGCGAGGTTTGTTCGCAGATGTTGACCGCCTACGAGAAGGGGAAGTCTATCGGTGGCGGTGGCTCCTCGGGTGAATACTATAGGCTGGCCAAACAGCTGCGAGCTATGGAGGAGAACATGGAGGCCTATCGTCGCCAGATCACCAGTCAGAATACCCAGATTCGACAATTGGTACGCAAGGCAAACACTAACAGGGCGTCCGATTGCTCTTCCACCTCCGTGAGTCTTTATACATTTTTAATTCATCCAAGCAGCGAATTTTGCCAATGAGCAATTGATTTGGACCGAGGAGAAGAAGAAAGGGAGGACAGAAAAAGAAAGGGAGAAAATAAAGAAAGGACATAGAGATGAGAGGAGAGAGAACCAAGAAAGACAACGACATTTTTTAGGAGAGTGGGTCGGACAGGACCACCCAGACCCCACCAACATCTCCAAGGACGGAGGAAGAAGGCGTGGTGTGAAGAATTAGAAAAAAAGAGAGAAAAGAAAGCTTAGGAGATCCCCTGAATGCAGCTCTTTGACTGCCAGAGCAGGACACCCTCATCAAATTTGAAAATCGAATTAAATTAGTAAGAGAAAAAGGAAGAGGCGCGACAAGTGGTAAGAACATCGGAGTGAAAATCTCTGAGCTTGTGTCAATATACTCTTATCGTAACATAACAAACAAACTTCGTAGGAATTTGCATTGAAAATCTCTGAGCTTGTGTCAATATGCTCTTATCGTAACATAACAAATAATCTTCGTAGGAATTTGCATTGAAAATCTCTGAGCTTGTGTCAATATGCTCTTATCGTAACATAACAAACAATCTTTGTAGGAATTTGCAGTGAAAATCTCTGAGCTTGTGTCAATATACTCTTATCGTAACATAACAAACAATCTTCGTAGGAATTTGCATTGAAAATCTCTGAGCTTGTGTCAATATACTCTTATCGTAACATAACAAATCATCTTCGTAGGAATTTGCATTGAAAATCTCTGAGCTTGTGTCAATATACTCTTATCGTAACATAACAAATAATCTTCGTAGGAATTTGCATTGAAAATCTCTGAGCTTGTGTCAATATACTCTTATCGTAACATAACAAACAATCTTCGTATGAATTTGCATTGAAAATGACCGAGAAAATTTCGCTATTATAGAAGTTGTCTCTGACTGTATTAGGAGTTCTATACACACATACCGAATGTAATAAACCTAGAGTTCATATAGGTTCCGGATTTATCAGCTAATTGAGAATAAAATGCATATACTGTATATGTGTAGATTTGCTGAACTGTATATTTAAGAATAGTCTCAATGCGAAATTCCTCGTCTAAAAATTGATATTTTAGTAAATATTTGTTTATTTATGTAACTACTTTCATTTTAAAAAATATGTTTACGTTTCAATATTACATGCTAAGAAATGTCATGAATAATTACACACAACTTTGTGGAATATTCTCCATAAAAAGGGGATCTTTCGGTAATGCTTGTCTTTATACTGAGCTTATATCTAATTGCAGTTGACGAAACCCAGTGATACTCTTTTGGAAACGGACCAGAAGTTATTGTGTGAATTAAGGTAAGCAACAAAGTGAAAATGTTTCTCGAAATTACTTTATAATTTTTACTTTAATTGATTGATTTGTAAAAAAAATTTATTTGTGTCATTGTAGACAGCGAATTGCTGATCTGGAGCGGGATCTTGAAATCGCAAATGCGAAAAATGTCGACGAAATAAATTCGGACATACCTGTTAGTGCAATTACGTGTTTGTTTACCTTATACTGTCTTCAAATAACCATTTAAGATTATTTAATTAAGCGAATGTTTTCTCATTCCAGCTTTCAGGCACATCTCAGGATGACAACAGGGAGTTCCTACAGCTTCGGTATGTTTAATAATCGCTGAATAGTGTTACTTAAGCAGAAGTACTGTACACTTTTCGAGGGGGCGCGTTAAATCAGTCAGTCCAGATACTTTTCCCTTCATGTGACGTCTTCTATGCATCAGGTTGCTTAACGTCAGCATGCAAGTTGTGGTCGTACAACCACTGCACGTCTTATATTTTTGTCACATTTGTGATATCGGAGTAAGATGTGTAGAAACAACGAAGCGTAATCTCTGGTTTGTAGATAATCGAATCTCGTTTTTGGCAGCTTATTTGCTGACATTGAGTCCTTCATTTTTAAGCAGATAACCTAATAAATCCTGATTGAGCGGGTAAATTGTGAAATAAACAAGATCTTGCACAAATACTGAACTATAAAAAAACTATGACGCAGGAGTGGTCATAAAGTCTTCGGTCAAGTAACTCTAACACTAGCCGTCAGTTCATCCGCTTTTAACCCCGTCGCCTATATTTTCTTCTATTACAGACAGAAGATTTGCGATTTGGAGCGACAACTTGAAATAGAAAAGCAGAAAAATGACGAGCGAGAAGCTAGTACGGCAACGAATGTGAGTATACAATTCTAATTGAACAGTTTCGTTTTTATCTGTCGATCAGAGAGATGGAATCATACGATATATAAAAATAGTTCAATATCTTTGGTTTCGATAAACATAATTGACATGATTACATATTATATATAAAATAACATTTTTATTAGCTACATATTTCAAGAAACACTAGAGAGTTGCTAAAAATAATGAAATACGTTAATTATTCGATGTTCAGATATTGAATTAGAACAGTCTGTTTGATACACTACTGTGATAGAGAGAGAAGATAGGTTAGAAAGGGAAAGAGATAAAAGAAGATGAAAACCGAATTAGGTCCTTGTATTTTAGAACGACCCTACCAAGAGAAGTCGTCTACATGGATGTAGCATTAGCCAACTAGTCGCCAGTTAGCCGAATTACCTGATTTCAGATTGGGTGGTATGATACATGCGTCAATTATTCAGTGATAATCATGATAAATAAAGGAGAAGGGACAATATGTCCATTCGTTGGGTGCCTCCTGCAAATCCAGAGCTTTCAGTAGTTCGATTTCCTGTGTGTCCTTACTTATAATCACCCAAAAGGCATTGTTGCTTGACGTTCTGCGGTAAGATTTGCTCTGGATGACTTTGCACCTGATCTGCATCTCCTCTGCCGATGATGTGAATTTCTATCATGTTCACCATTGGTAGGCCTCAGTAGCAGTCCGTAGTCGTGTGTAGTCCAGTGTGAATGCGTTAGGCAAGAATAGTTTACAAAGTGTAGACTGAAACATATTCTTTCTTCACATGGCCGTCAGTGATGCCACCACATACACTAGGTCATATGCATACGTAGTAATGTGTGAGAGGTTTCCAATTTGTATGTTTATCGATTTACAGGTCTCCAAAACGACCATGAAGCCATCCGAGACCGACAAAGAATTAATCTCAAAACTAAGGTATGTCTGTTTAGCTAAATTACTAATTGAAAATATTAAATCCAGTTTACCCTAACCGGAAAAGGCATGGGAATTGAAAATTTGGTTTGGTAGGATCCAAATCGGGACTAGAAATTGTTTTAATAAATCGTTAAGCAGTATAAATAAAGTTTTGGTTTGAGGTTTTCGGGATAACTATTAGTGGCAAGATTTAATTTGGATGAGCATTAGCGTTTTCATTAAAAAAAGTTGAAACCAGAAGAACCGATAGTAAGCTTTAAGTGCATGAATATTTGACAATTTTCATTCCGATCACTTCAGATACCGCATTCTGGAACTAGAAGAGCAACTTGACAATGTAAAAGATCGAAAAGATGACTCTGAAATGGAAAGCGATGATGTCAGTATCACTTATTATGTTCCGTTATTTACTGGTTTTCATAGGAATTTTTCAAATAAGTTGACTGATTGTATTTTAATTGTATAAAATATTTGCTATTTGTTGTTTTAGAATCTGTCCGAAGAGGAAAGTTCGGGCGATGATGTTCTCGTACTATCAGACGATGAATCCGAGTGAGGCCTTCTCGGACTGCCTATTTGGAGCGGGACACCTTTTGAAGAGGTTTGTACTACTAGTCTGTCTGTTCGTTCTCCGGCACTGCTACCGTCTTTAGCTGAGTCCATCATTTCTTTAATCCAATCCAAAGCGCAGCCAATTTTGTCCTGGAGCACGCGATCAGGCAGACAGACAGACAACTGTCAATCACGATGATAGCAGCCAAGACCATCGACCCGAATTCCACTGAGATGTCCGTACCGGCAGATACATCTAACTTGGGCATAGAGTGTCTCAGAAGTGATGCTAAACTGTTTAATATCACCCAGATAGGCTGATTAACATGAAAGAACATGTGATGCCCAAACGTTTTACGGCATTATGGGTCTCAGAAGGATGGTCGCAATGTAACCAAAATGTCCGAACTTTTACAGAACACCGTAGGCTCGTGTTTTCGTACCATCACTCAGGGTGGTCCCGAGGACACTGTGCGTTGCGTTGTTGTGGGATCAGGCGGCACCCCCGTCAGAGGAGCCGGAGCTCCCGCAGGTACGAGGCCACCGCCACGGGATCCTCCGTCA
>JAUYWV010019787.1:0-16980 GCA_032274565.1 Nematoplana nigrocapitula
ATAATCTTAACCGGTTAAGATTATTATTTCATCTTACATGCTTTTAAATTTTAAATAATCAGTATAGTAACTATACATGTTAGGAGGACATTTTCATCAATATTTGTTTAACATGGGAGAGATATAGCTAGTATTAGAGAATATTTTTTATTATACATTGTACAGTTTAATTGATTACAGTATTAAACAGTTTAATCTATTAAAGTTAACAGTACACATAGCAGTACTATTCAAGTACTATAGATACACACAATACTCGAGAACGCAGACTTGCACTTTCAGGAGGACTGCACTGCCGCCAACCTCTCAAACGATTCCCGCCTGACAAATCAGATTAAACGCGCCTGGTTGACCTTTGGCCAAAATAACAGAGTCCTTTTCATGGACGATTCTCCCAGAGTCTGTGTTGATGCTGGCAGCGGGAGAATCCGTGTTTGAAGGGAGACCGGTCTGCGCTTCAAGAGAGCCTTTATCGGGGAAGAGACCGCTGGGGTGGGAACAGCGTTATGCTATTGCATGGGTGCAGTTGCCTTGAATTTCATCGATGGTGGTCAATGATCTTCGGTACGTGGACAAAATCGTACAATCCTATTTGTATCCATTCTTTCCACGTAGGCCAAACAACATTTTCCAATTCAAGAAAATGAAAGGCCTTACATTACATTGCACGCAGCACTCCAGACATTTTACAACAAAATAGCATAACTTTGCTGTCCATCCAGTAAAATCAAACGACCTAAATTTAATTAAACATTGTTGGGATTAATTTCGAAGGCCTGACCATGAAAATTAACAAGCTTGGAAACAAATTCTCTAATGAACGAAGATCAACAATATTGGTATGTCTATGTACCGACCTTTTAGGACCCATTCGCTAAATTTATGATTGAGGAAGAAACCGTGGCCCCACCGCATTATCATTGCTACATGAAAGTTCAACAATGTCTCAAGAGACATCAAGAACCACCAAGGGCCGGCTACCGACCTGATGGATATACGACGACGATGTAATGTATTTTAATTTTACCATTTCATAATAAATAAATGGCTGAATTAATTTTACGGGATGTTCCATTTCATTCTTACTAAAATTAATTCTAAAAATGAAATTGATTTTCTTTGCAAGAACACAGTCGTTGAAGTATAGATACACATACCTGAGAGAAAAATACAAGTCTCCAGATAGCTTGCTTCAATGACAAAATGACCAACTCCATACAAGGCTAATTTTTGAAATTCCCACCAGTCAAATAAAGCTTCACGTTTCCATCCTTAAAGGAAAGAATAGTCGCAGTTTTATTTCTGATAAAGTTAGCCCATGACTGCTCATCGATAGATTAATTATCAAAAATAGCAAATAGGTTCGGAATAAAACTTAGGACTGTTCCTCAATCTACTGAAAGAAAATGAAAGTTTTGAAATGAATGCTACCTACTACTGCTCGACATTAGCTGGTATCAGAATGGGACAAATAAGCACTTTATTGAAAAGATTAGCCAAAATATATGCAGGAGAAAAGTTAGATATTTTCCATGGATTTCTTAAATACGAGAAAATTTAGGTTTCCTAGGTGATCATATACCAAGAATAAAAGTAGTAGAACTGTTATTGAAAGGAAAATTGGTGGATAAACAGTGAGAGGAAGACACCAAGATGGTCTTGGATGGATGACTTGAAGGGTTGGAGTGGAGAAGACATCAGTGAATTAGTGAGACGAGCTGAAAATAACAACAGTTGGAAAAGGAAAGTTGAACTCTTGACCCACTAATAATGGGTGTCAGTCTTTCGTGCTTCGGTGGTGTTCTGCTTTCGTACGACTACTTACTACAATTACAAACAACTTTTCCATCACGCCAAGATCTGATTGACTCTTTAAGACACATTTTAGGATTACTTGATTGCTGTTGTTAGTAATTGTTGTTCGGTTCTGTCAGGAGGCATCCCGGAGGAACAGAAGTCCCCGCAGATACACTATCACCGCTCGGGTTTTTCATTGAGCATGGACAAAGGGCGGCACCCGCTACTACAAACGTCACCAAACGCAGGTGCACGTGAGGACATATCTGGAGCCGCAGTACTTCAGGGTCTGCTCTTCCTACACATAATGCGGACATACAGGAAGATTTTCCCGCAGTGGTCACTTGTAATCAGCGCCTCATTTGGGTAGGGTAGTCCCGTCGGACGGGACGCGCATATGTCGGCATAGGGTCAGCGACGTCCCAGTAAATATGTGACCTGACTTCCTCTCTGACTGTCCTCCGTGTTCGCGATCTCATTTCCATGAAGACTGCAGTGACTGGAAACCTATATTGGAAGATCACCTGCGGCTCTTAACCGGCTGTGAATAGGCTGCTCTGATCCTGTTCATA
Organism: Nematoplana nigrocapitula; assembly: GCA_032274565.1. Taxonomy (NCBI): domain Eukaryota; kingdom Metazoa; phylum Platyhelminthes; order Proseriata; family Nematoplanidae; genus Nematoplana; species Nematoplana nigrocapitula. The sequence continues at coordinate 2,370 of JAUYWV010019787.1, forward strand.
TTCGGTCTTAAGTCAGACGTCCACGGACCAAAGGCGACATGCGGCCTATTGAACCATTTCATTTATAAGACAAGGCATATGTCGACCCGGCGTAAAATACAGGAAAATAATTACATGTCTTCTAAAAAATTAAAAATCGTCGTCAGGCGATTAACTTATTTTTGTATCATCCCAATCTCCCATTTCCTATATACTGTAAATAATTTATAGATTGAAACAGATTTCGACTTACCGTCCCACGTTTCTCTGTACAATTTTGTCACGTAAATATAAATCAACTCAAATAAATACATGGACATATATGCCAAAGACATGCAGACAGCAGAAAAACTAAAAACAAAACATAATATAGCAATCAATATGCATTTTCTCGGAAAACAAATTTTGAAAAAGGATGACAAGTACATCGTAAGTAAAGGAGACCGGGAAAAACGGAACGGCGGAGAAAAATAAAACACATTGCTATTTTTATGTTATAAGTTGTTTTATTATAACATTTTTGTTTTATTACATTAATAAATGGAAGTACGAAACGAGGCCGTTTAATTTGAATGATTTCTAGAGTGTGAGCAATTATATCAAAAAGTATATGTTTTTACGATTTTCGATGTAACTATTAAGCATTGTTATGGATAAATGACATACGTGCATGCATGTTGGCTCAAATTTAAGACAAGTTCAAGGTGCACTAAATGTCGTTAGCAACCACAAAAGTAGATGATCGTTGCTAGCGTTAGAGGCTGCCAAGGCGAAAATTTGTTTTAACTTTTTCATTTTTAAAATTGCTTTCTGCGAATTGTATCATGATAATTATCCCAAAGAAATTTACCCATTTCTCGGTATAATCATTTGGTCTCTTTATTCTAAGTATTACCTTTATACATTTTATATGTAAAAGAAAGCAAAATAATTCAACATCTGTTAAATTTACCATTTTCCTCTGTCTTTCCTACACTAAATGTCTTACGGTTTTCCTATCAATGCTTTCATCTTTTCCCATAATTTTCAAAGAAAAATGCTAAATTTTGTTCTAAGTCTATGTTTACTTGACAGATCAGTCGTTGATTTTAAAATAAAATAAATTTTTCTATGCATGTATGGAAAATTCCAGTTTTCCATTTATGGACAGTACGGAAAAGTATTACTTTTCCATGCATGGACAACTTTTCCGTTCATGGAGAAATTTAAACGAATTTCGTCCATGTGGTCTAATGAGAATATGTTAGCGGATTTTCTTACATATCTTGCCTCAAATGACTTCAATAACATTGTAAACCTCGGAAACATCTGTAATATTTGGCCAGTCTGAGTCTGGTACTTATGGTTGATCATAAAATAATGAGACCAGATTGTGCTAGATGCCAATTTTCTTTTGTTTTCATGTAGTGCAAATATTGAATACATTCACTTTCCGAAAGGTCGGCGATCACCAAGATCATCAAGATCTGAGCGGTGGGTGGCCGAGTGGTTAACGACACTGACTTACGCAGCCATACTTCCAGGGTTCAAATCCTGCTTGTGTCAATGAATTAATTTCAGCACCGCTTCCTTGACAGTGACCGTGGTATGGTGTGTAAAAGCACTAGAAATATCATTGGTGTGGTTGAATGGTCCCTCCACTAAAGCACTGCCTGCCCGAGGGTAAAGCCAGACGCCTCCACGTGGTGCCCTCAGGTTGAAATAGCGAAATGGCAACTCCCCGGGGCTCGCAAGAGTCGTGATCCAGTGACGGAGTGTAAAAACTGAAGTCACCTACCATCCTCTGGCAGGAGCCGGGTAAACAAAAAAAATCAGCAAGATCTACGTAATCAGCAAATATAGACCAGCTATTATCATAGCGTTCAACGCTATTCGTCGGAGTTATATCATTTATAATTTATTCTGACAATCGTTTCATTTTCAATCTTGCTAACTGTTAAATACTTTGTATGCTGGCTGATTAAACCGTTTTTAACTCCTAATTTCAAACCTTGTCACAGATCATAGATAGAAGAATTGAAAATATCTATGATCTGGCCAATTTTTCTATTTATGCATAGAAAACAATTACGTTCCTTCTTTTTAAAAGTACATTTACATAAAATTTCAGGAAAATAATTATATTCATGCTATTTTGTTAATATCATTAATTTGAAGTGTTTGTTTCTTAAGCTATACATATGCAGAATACGAATTCGCTTACCGGTAACCGTACCCTAAAACGTTTATTGATAAATACAGAAGTAGCACGTTAACAATATTTCCAAAAATGGCAGCCACCATTGGAGGATAAATAATATTCTGCAAAGATATTGTAGAATACATATGTATCATTAGTCAACATGTGGCATGTCTAAACAAGTGTCCCACCTGGTTTTGCATATATCGAGAAAGAATGAGATAATGTAGATGGAACTGAAAGGAAATAGAAACAATTGTTAAAAATATATTATTGTTATTTGACACTATTGATAAAAAGTTAGTGTCTGAAAACTCATCACGTTTGTAATTAATGTACATATAGACTGGACACACTTTATTTCAATATTGCACCAATCTCTTCCATTACACTGTGCTGAGAAACTTCCGTCTTTTATGGTATCTACTGTACAGATTAGAAGTTATGTTTTGTTGAGAGCTCACTCACATATATTATAATATTATAATACGAGTACAGTTGGACATAAAAATGGCAATGCTTTCTGTTAGTTAGTCATACCGATAGTCAGAAACGAACGGACCTTCCCCTCTAGGCAGTGACGGCGGAACCGGGGGAGGGGGCACTGGGGCACGTCCCCCCCCCCAGATTTTGCCAGAGAGAAGTTGTGCCCCTCTCAAGTAAAAAATAAATTTTCACTATAGACAACTATGTGTAGTGGCGGCGGAACAAAGGGTACTTGGGACAAATACCCATCTAGAAGAGCTCCACTCTCTATATGTGCCCCTCGAACCTCTCTCTAGGGGGTGCCCCTCACTCATAGATGTGCCCCTCTATCTACACAGGTGTGCCCCTTTCTTATAGATGTGCCCCCTTTCTTATATATGTGCTTCTCTCTTACTCGCTATGGGTGAACCCCTTTTTATATATGTGCGCTCTTTGACCTTTCCTAAATTTATGTCAAGTGCCCCTAAAATCTGTGCCCCCCCCCCCAGATTGACGTATGCTCCGCCGTCCCTGCCTCTGGGACATATAAGGCGCACACCAGATTTGACTCGTGGGGATGGCGTGCGGGGCTGTTGCACTCCTCACTGCACAGCGTCCCGCGGAGCCTGTAGTGTCGAGGCAACGGCTTCGGCAATATTAACCCGTAAAATTCGCCATGCCAGTGCAACCTATCTACACAAGAGGAGTTTATGGAATGTATAACTCTTCAGGGCTATGGTGCCCGGTGTTACTATCCTGTAATCAACATAATAGGTAAATCAGACAGCAATCCCATATAGGGCAACCAAGATGACCCTCTCTTCTCATTTTAAATTTTGGATATTGTTTTCTGAACTTTTCGATAATAAGAAAAGTCTAATGGTACTCTACCCCATATGGAGGTGATTCCGACATGGTTTGGGGAGGCATCTGTTGGTTTTCCTACGAAGCTACACTACTCATCAACAGGGTCAGACACTTTTGATTCCCACTACATAATCTGCTCGGCTTTGTTTTACACTGTGCATAGACATTCACCTACACTGTAACATGTACAGTTCATTTTTGTAAACATTTATAAAAACCACTCACCATTAATCCCGGAATGAAATATATCATAAATTGGGTTGCTACTCTGAAATGCAAATTTCATATTTCGAAACGAATTAACTCAAAATCAAATAATAAAATACGAAAAAGTGAACGTATAAACAATCCAATATATTACAAACAACTAAGGCAAATTAACATAATAAATAAAAGTTGTCGAATAGAAACCATATCTCAAAACAATGTTGTCTTTGAGTTGCATTTCTTGCAGGGCAGACCGATTTCTGCATGGTTACACAATTCTTCCCTAGTATAGCATTGTGACGTAAGTAAAGAAATTGACGCAAATTGACACTATGCTAAACTTGCACAAGCAACATTTTAACTTACGTCAAAAGAGGAATGCAATATTACGTTCTTATTGATCATACGTCAGCTCCAATATTTAGAAGGTTATAACCAATATATTTTACATTATAATAATAGAAAAACTGAAATAGACAAAATATAGACTTACGTCACTATGTTATACTAGGAACGAATTGAACAGGTGGTGGCCTTTGAAATAGTATAATTAATAAACTTGTTAACAAAAAATCTGTTCCACTCCTTTATTTAGAACCACAGCCATTGAAGGGGACATTCACGGGTAAGTGCTTACGACTGAGAGTAGGTAAAAGATTCTGAATATGGATCTCAGTCACTAACTATTGTTTCTCTAATCTTTCTAATAAATAAAATTTATCTACACGCATAGAGATCGTTCTAAATTTACATCTCCAAAACTTACTGCGCTACTTCGTTAAGTTGACCAAGTAAAATGAAGATTGGTTCCATGTTCACATGTATGCTCCAAAGAATAATTGGGGATAAACTCAAAACCATCATACCTAAAATACAGAAATACTTCATGTGTGTCACACTATGCCTGTTCTTTTCATTACCAATAGACATTAGATTTACTATACTTTTGTAGAAAATTAAATGAATAGTCACACAACCATGAAGACTTTGGTGCAATTTATGGGAGAACAGTGTTTCAGTTTTGAGTGTTTCAAATGGATTCATCAGGACTTCAGCAATGAGTCTGTGATATATATTTAGACTGTATACGTATAACTTAACGTGTTAACCATTGCTTTTATCACTTCTGTGATCATCACGCAATTGATTGTACTTTCCTATTCATGACGATTTCCAACACAATTTTATAAATCCTATAGTCACAAAGAATATACGGATCTTCTCTTTTCAATTATGTTGAAAGCTGTTGATTAGTGAATGGTACATTACATGCATTATAATTATGATTTAATTCTTCTGTTTAAAAAGACATCAAAGTTAAATGGACGCCAGGAGTTTAAAAAAATGTTTCAGCTTACACATTCACAGTACATGCCACAAGCAATACTTTAATTGTTTACACCCAATATTGGGGATATTCTTTTTTCTTAGCGACCGTGAAACAGTAGTTTCATAGCGGGAGAGGCGCTAAGAGTCTCTCACACAGTCTCCCCAGAAACTCAATGAGTACGGCACCATTACTAAATATTTCCTGAGGTGAAGGTTGGTGGCCCCAGGCGATTCGTCTCCAGTGGGTTGCAGCGTCGTCCTCACAATCTAGCAGGATGTTCTTCGCGGTTGAGCAAATCTGCAAACCGGGCTGTTCTTTGCGCTGTGATCATTTTCATTCTGATGAAGGCGTTGTAGGTTCGGAGCGCCAGCCATTCTTCGCATCTGACTTGGTGAAAAGTCTTCCTCTCGAAGTAGGTTAGTCCTTCAAGGGCCTTTTTACAGGGTGCGTTGCCTCCCCCGCTGGCTTCGCAGAACCTTTCAACGCTTCCCAACCCCACTTCTCCGCTCTGATCGGGTTGCTTCATGCTAGAGTTTGGTGATAATTTCCAAGCGGGATTGGACAGTTTGTTTGGTCTAGGAGTCTTCCTCCTGCGGCTAGTTTGTCAACATCTTCATTTCCATCAATTCCAGCGTGTCCGGGTACCCATTGGAGCGAAATGATGTTGTGTACGCTAATTCTTTACATCAGTGTCCATATCCTATCTAGTGATTGGTCTTCTTGTTGTTGGGGTTCTGGTTGGGCATTGTTGGACGACGTGATTGATGGTTTCTACTACACTACATGTTTCACAATTCGGATAAAATTACTCATCTATTCTCTTTCTGTGTTTTTCCTCTTTCTTTGTATTCATGGAGCGTTTCGTTTAAAAGAGCCTACATGCGACCAGCATTTTCTATCAATCCTCTTTATGCCCTCAAGAGGTTGTCTGCCCTTTTGCATATTAACGATCTTTCCAAATTTGAATATAATCATTGCATCTCAATATGATATAGTCAGCTGCATTTATGAGTTTATAATTTCCCGAACTAAAAGATGGACTCAATATTATAGGGTCCTCCAAGCACCATCTATCTAAATATCCCATATGACACAAATGCGATAATTTCTATTCAAACTGAATAAAACAATAAACATACTTCTTTGTAAAAACAGTCCCAATCTTTTCTTTTGTGTTCCGCCGTAGGTCTGAATATACAATTGGTACACATTTTCAATGGAAACTTTTTGAATTTATGACAGACAGTAGAAAGCTAGAGCTAAATTCAAGTATATCAACCAAACGCAAGGTGATATCAAAGATTATATCAGAGGTTAACTACGTTTTTTAGAAGAACAGCCAATTGCAATTATTTTATATACAAGGCTTTCCATATTGTGTCATAATGAAAATATATACAATCAAAATGAAGTTTATTAAAAACATAACTTTAGAAATGTGTTTTACTCTATTATACTGTATATTCTATATATACGCAGTACAGATCCACATTGACAAATGATATTCTCAGGTCACCTGTGCAAAGATTGTGTCGCATGCCGTACAAAGTCCACTTCCCACAGTTATACCAAGGGCATTTATCATCTGTAAAATATATGTAAGAAAATTCAGAGCCAACAAATTATATATATGTTTGATCAGACAATCCACTTTGTTCTATGATCTTTAAAATAAGATCATTTAAAAAACGGCTAAAGGAATAAGCAGATTAAAAAACAATTTAAACAAAAATATATCGTCCAGTGGCCATATATATATGTAAAACAACCTGCAGAACTAAAAAGTATCGACACCATTGTTCTTCTATCATTACTCCGACTAACGCATTATATCGAAACAACTGACAATGTCCACAAATTCAGTTTCACTTTCACTCAATGTTTTAGAAATGAAATAAAATAAAAAACTATCGCTATTATCGGCCGTATATCATCTAACAATAATTTAAATTGAAAACTAATGACCATATTAAATATTAGAATTGTGATTTAAACGAATTTTTTAGGATAAATGTTTAAATCAACGCTATCTACAGCATAGAATGAAGAAGGGAAGAGGCTCAACATTAATAAAAAAAATGACGTATATATTCATTTTATTTATAAATTCGACATAGAAAAATGATAATAAATATATGTAATTCATTTTTTGAAAATTTTCTAAAATTCAAAATGCCAATATCATTTAACGGGAAATATTGTATATCATAGCAACAGCAAATATTTAGTTAAAGAAATAATTTTAAAAATCCTAACATGTAATTAATTAAATTATAAAAATAAGTGTAAAATTATTTTTGGGGGAAATATACAAAAAACTATAACCATGCATTTCTGAAAAATAACCCGAACAAATTAACCAACCAATTTTATAAAATTATCTTGCAAATACTTTATTGACGGTTTAACAAGAACCTTGGAGACGAACGAGTTTCTTTTAATCTTTGCTCTGTGATCCACAGTAGTTTGAAACTGTAAATATAACTTTATTCGACAGCTCTTTAACAGTTTAGATTTTCTACATTTTTAGCTCAAGTCATTTGATTTTGTGATTCCGATATTTGTCCATCGAACGCTAATTCTTCTTTATATACAAATTATCCTAGGCACTTATTCTTACTTCAAAATTTATACTTACACTGAGTGCTAACACCATGCCGTCAAATTCAACTTTGGAGAGATGTCTATTCATCATTGTTACTTCACTCATTATCATGTAGAGAGAAAGATTTGTCACCACCTGTAACACATATACAGTAGTTATGGTCGTTATTATTTCATAGCAATGATATATTCTATACAGTGTTCGCTCTAAATCTTCGTACGTGTAATAGATTTTCAGCGATACTAATCAGGAATGTCCAACCGCAATTTAAGAGAATTAACACAGTGATTGAAACTTACGGTGAAATGGTGTCTATCAACAACAACGACGGCAATTAAATCTAATGTAATGGAATGAGCAAAGAAAACCACATCTACAACTGGTGCCGAGTGGGTTACTGCTGCTCCAAATCTTTGTTTAGCCTTATTAATGATAAATGTTGAAAGCGAAGCTCAAAGAAACTCTCCTCTTTTCAGGGGCTTTCAGATTGTACAGGTGGAAATTTTCTTCTCGTATTGTCAGTGTATCGGCGAACAAAAATGAGCGAGTATAATCGTTTTGCAATAAACTATACTCGATAGTCTTCAATTCGACGAAGTGGCTCAGTGGGTTGATTGGTCGACTGCTGTGGTGATGTTGGTGGGTTCGAGTCTCAGCTCGGGCTACGATAAAATTCCCTCGTCCCTGGTTGACAGTTGTGTCAATCGAGTGCTTAGCGACCCGAAAGGGTTCGTGTGGTCTGATGCCGGCATATTTAACAGGTGGCACTGGGGACCGTGAAACAGAAAATCGCTCTAGCCTTTCATGTACCATTTAAATCATTATATATGATTTCCATTATATTCTACTTCTAGTACTCGTAGTATGCAAATATTTAAAAAAAATATATATTCGTCAGACTATAAATAAGTATAGATAAAGCACTGCATGCCAGTGTCTTCTTAACCACTGGCCTTGGTTAAGTTGTAGGGTGAACCCATGGCTCTGTGCACAGAAAGACTCTTTTTAATTCGAAATTCGTCTTGTGACCAGAACCCCGATTTTATCCTTTTAGACTTATTTAATTTTTAATCTTATCATTTTCCCTATCTTACTGTATTCTCCTTATACTCTGTAATTGATGTATGGGTAGATGTTATTTATTTTCCCGTCGTTGCTGTTGATTGACACCATTTTACTGTAAGTTTCGATCACTATGTTAATTCTCTTAACTTGGGCTTGGAACTTTCTGACTAGCATCCTTATTTATTCTACTTGTCTAATATAATGTAAATTTGACCTTTCGAATCTGGAGCAATTTAGCCGGCTAGTGCGATATTGTACGAAAATGTCCCGCAGTTAACCTACACGATCATATATCTTGACATAAAATACAATAATATCCTATTATCTGTAGCATGCGCTTGCCCCCCGCCAGAATTAGAAAAAGGGTCGCTTTTTCTCGATATATGCGCCGATATCCGCCGCCAAGATTTAGAAAAAGATACACTTCTTAGGGGTCTGAATTTACTTTTGATATATTTACAGTTCAGCAGGCATTAACTTTTTCAAACATGACCACAAATTAATATAAGTTTTATAAAGCCAATAGTTAATAGTTAGCTGTAAAATAGGGTTTTATAAAAAAACTTAATGGTTGAAATCATAAAAGATATTTCTTTAAAATTTCTTTGATTCATAGATGTTTTACATCATAGATGTAGAAATAATTATATAATATAAATATAATAATAAGTATAATATTTATAAGATATCAAAAACAAATTATATACGTCATCAACCAAAAAGGGGGGTGTTCGACCACCTCGGCCCCTCTATCGAGGCGCCCATGATATTTGTAGATTTATTGTAAAATTTACAATGAAAAGAACTGTTAGTCGTAGCATAGTCCGGTCATTATGTTGTGATTTTTCACGCTTATATGTGCTCTCCTTCTTTGTGCAATAATAAATAGAGCCCACTTACAATCGGAAAGACTAATTTGATTAATGTCTTCATTTCTATCGCAAATCCTGTGGGAAATAATTTTTCCCAAATTCTCTCCCGTAATGATTTTCTTTGGTCAGTTGTTTCCATTTCTGAAATAAGTGTTTGTTTCATTAGAAAGATAACTAGAATATGTTTCTCACTACATAGCCTGACAATTTGACAATAAAATACAGCATATTGTTATAAACAATTGTAATTGTTGAAGCGCATTAATTATGAAATCTGCCCACCTAAATGTGCTGTACTGTAATTCGCATGCAGTGCGTCGATGCAAGAGGTTAACTCCGATTGTTGTAAATTTAAAGAATATGACGAACTATTAATAACAAAGTATATATAGGAAAAGTCATCATCATTATCATTAAGTGCACTGTGCAACATACAATGAACGTTGGTGATCATGGATTTCCACCTCTTCCGATATTTTCTCGATCTTCTCATTAACTGATCTGAGACGTTCGTCCATTTACTTAAACTGCTAATGCATGCATGTTCTGTATGTTCATTTCGATATTCCTCTTAAACTACTGGACCGAACTTTTTGAGAATTTGTACGCACGCAGACGCCTAGGAGAGGAATAAATAGCTTTTTATTCTCAAATCTGACATATGGCTTTTAGAAATTCACTAGTAATGTAAAGTAATGGAACCATTATTCAAATTGTTTCCCACTATTATCGGTCCCTAATCGGTGTAAGGTAACTCAATGTTATCTGTATATGTTCCTTGGGGAATAATGAATTTGACAACTTCCACTGAGTCTCTTCTACTGGCCTGATTGTATTATTGTGATGAAAATCTATAATATACGAAGTACACAATATTATGCATGAAAACAGTCTGTGCATTGCGATTTTAGGCTACGTGTTTGCATCACAATGAAAATACGTCTTCATTCAAAAGGACTGCATTTAATAAAAAATATGTCAATGGAGTAAATATATACTGCCTAAACACACAAATAAATATTGATACGTACCACAATCAGGTAGCTCCATATCCATTATTCGGTTAGGAGATACTTATTCTGAAAGAATACGAGTTGTCCGATTTATTTAAGAGCCTAAAACCTTGAGCAAAACCCTATTAGAAAAAGAAAAAGCTCTAAGCACACCTAAACCCATCCTTAGTACATAAATTCGATACCAGTGGAAAAGATAAATTAAATCGTATTTTTCATTATGTCGATTGTCTTTTGTGTCCAAGCACGTCATCAGTGGGAGGGGTCGTACCCCCTTCGGAGTTTGAGTGGGTACCTCCCTAAATGTTTGGGCCACCTATTGTTTAGGTTATAGTGCCCTTCAAAAAATGGTTTAGGGGCCATCACTCCGCTGAAAGAGGCTTTATAATGAACTTCAAATGGAATACCCCTCACAAACTTTTTGGGCACATATCATGTGATTTCTAGGGCCCATCATCTATCAAACTTTTTAGATATATTGCAATGTTTTACCATTCCTCAGGCTTCGCCTTCGTAGATTTAATTCTCTTCTTTGAAGATTCTAATCATTTAAACTACTCTAAACAGTCGGTTCGCCTATACATAAGGCATATAATCTACTTATATTTTAATTTTGAACGCTTCCAAAATTCCCATTTAAAAATATCCAGTATATATATATATATATACTATTTCGAATACAGTAGTATGCTTACAATAGTATATAAATATCATATGCTACCTGAATTATAATTTGGAACGCACTACAGATATACAAAAATCATACCTTACCGTGGAACATAAAAACAACGTGTTCTACCTGTGTTCCTTCTGTTTATTTATTATAACGTTGCTGACGATAAGGCTCTTTTGTATTGTATTGGATTGGAGAGATGTTAAAAAACGCTTGACATTTTGACTTGGTACATACAAACTGCGCTCTATAAGAGCTATGCCAAATCGAGTGTAATAGCGTTAAGATTAAGGACTGAAGGATTACTCTGTCGATTGAATAGGGTCGCTAAGTAATAGTTATTCTACGAGTAACCGAGGCTCTACGCGAATAACCTCGAGCGCGACAGCGCGAAAAGTTATTAAAGTAGAATCTTGCTAACAAGTTGACTCAGAATTTTATTAGATTTATTTATTGTGAAGCAGCAATTTTCATTTAACCTTCCAGTTTGCAAATTAACATTTCTTGAAAAATTCAAATAGATAAAAACTGTCAAGAATTGATTAATTTAGTTTATTTCAGAGACTGATTTATGAGAGCATTTACCGTAGATTATTCATTTCATGATGACCGACGATAATAGCATCCCTGAGGATTTGCTTGAGTTTTTATTAGAATATGACGGAGCACCACTTGAAGAATGTAATCAGGAGACGAATGGTGATGACGACTTGCGCTTCGGAGAAGAAAGCGTTAATATCTTAAAGAAGAAACAGCGATTTCATAACACGGCTAAGAAGATCATTTATGTATTGCGGCTTTGGAAAGATCGAGTTACTGAAAAAATATACGGCTAAAAATATTTACAAAGAAAGTGCCAATCTGATCGCGTAGGTATTGTCCGAAGGTGTTCATTTCAGTACGCTCTCTCAACCTGAGAAGTGCCGTCAAGAGAACACAAATTCCAGTAGTAAACGACTCGCCGTCAAGAAGAAGAAAATGACTTTTGCAGTTTAAGTACCGTCAATTGTTTAATTTTCTGTACCCGTTAATCAAGACTGTTTTCCGTTTTTAGATTTTCGGTTTTACAGTATATGGTTTATTGATAAAGTTCTGTCAACATATTAAAATCCATTTAATCTTCTACTAAAAAGGGAGTCAGGGGGATTGAGTAGGAATATCGTGACTGCACAAGTATTACAATATTTACTTTGCGTATTAAGTACGCATAAGCATGTGAAATTTCCAAATACAATCACACAGTGTAAACGGTGTTTTAATTTAATTAAAAATAGAGGACGGATTTAAGATGCGTATATTTGTAATACGTTTTCGTGTTACAGAGCGAGACGGACTGTGGAGGTCCTGGCTGACTTCAGGTCGACTCGGCTGGTCTATGTGAGGGCGGTCCCTACACGGGTCACCGCATCGGCCTCTGTGTGGAAAGAATATGCCACTGCTCGAAGGAGCCACAATGAGGCGTGACGGACATTGCGGATGTAGATGACTGCCCCAGGCCCGCCGATGATGATGCCGCCCGTCCAGACCTGTACGTTGGGAGGTGGGAGCCACTCGATTGTCTCCTGCGCAGATAGCTCGCGCAGGTGTGGATGGCCCTTTCTAGTAGTGTCTATATAGGAGGAGGTCTGAGTGGATCCGCACACGATGTTTGGCTAACGTCAGAAATTTGGACTCCTTTCACAGAGTGAAATCCGTTGAGGATAAAAAGAGAAGCAAGGATGCTTCAATGCCTATATATGCTGTACCTGCCTAATTTGATATCTCAGCTGCCTGAGAAAATCGATTTTGAACATAAGGGTATAACAGAGATGCGAAAACGTTCCAACTTCTCGTTTTTTGCTTGAAGCTGACATTTCTCCAAAGCTTCTTTTGTTTTTCTCTGTGATCTTTTCCATTGTAGTGAAATGTCGTGATAGGACAAAACATTGTTGTGGATTTCATTTTTCAATCTTTAGAAAATTATTTACACCACGTTACAGCAGTATACCCACACAACGTTTACCAAATGCGGAACTATACAGTATAAGAAATATGGTGTATGTATAAATTGTATACAGAATTTAGGCAAGGTTTTTTGCTATTATTTACTATTTTATTCTATATAGTTCCGACTTTTGATAAACGTCTCGTATACTTCTGCAACATTCTATATAACGCTCTAATAAACTGTTTAACTCTTTAAATGGATATTAGCAGTGTTAAAAATTAAATGAGAAAGCGATACTAATTAAAAAAATTGATTCATCAAAAGCGCCCTTCAAAATGGAGAGTTTTGAACACCATCAACTCTTCTTATAGAAGTTTGATTGAGTAACAATGTAATAACGTCTATTTTAAAGCACTAAAAGCGACTTTGGGTTAACGCCATCTATAGTATTTACTACGGGAAAAGTAAAGCAGAATTTAAACATGTAATAACAACATCTTTCCAAACGGTTCCCCGTACATTTATTTAAATATGACAACTGACGAATTAAAATACGCCCTTCAATAGAAGTTTCTCCTTCATGAAGAATTCCAAATTGTCCAGAGCCATGCAATTTATTAGATATTCTGAAATTGCTCACACCTATACATACTTCTATACAGAATCCAGGATCACAAAAATGGAATCACAGTTCAATGAATTCGTATTTTCAGTCATTTGATGCGTGTACGGGAAGCACATCGCAATTTGATATTAGTCTAATCAAAGATGTTTTGTATCTCTTGCGAACAGATATAGTAAACCGGTCTGACATTTCTCAGCATTATAGTTTCGAAAAAACATAATTACAGCACTACAAGGATTTTATTCAATTACATCATAAATACTGTTCAAATCATTTAATCGCAAACCGGTACAAAAGTAAAAAATGTTCATATAAATTGACATAAATCCGTCGCCTCACGACTCTTCCTTTGCTTCCTCATTGGCTGGCGCTTCTTTCGTCTCCTCCGTGGAAGCAGCCTCATTGGCCGGCTCTTCCTTTGTCTCCTCCGTAGAAGCAGCCTCATTGGCCGGCTCTTCCTTTGGCTTCTCAGGGGAAGCAGCCTCATTGGTTGGCTCTTCCTTAGTCACCTCGGCGGAAGCAGCCTCATTGGCCGGCTCTTCCTTAGTCACCTCGGCGGAAGAAGCCTCATTGGCCGGCTCTTCCTTAGTCACCTCGGCGGAAGCAGACTCATTGGCTGATACATTTTCCGACACAACTGCGGTAGCCAGTGTATCAGAGATTTTTTCAACTGCGGTTTCTAAAATTAAAGAAAATCAAATTGAAGGAATCTGTTCAAACTAAAATAATAATAATAAAGTGCATATTTTGAAAAGAGACCTGTAAAATGGGAATCGGTACAGGTACATGATAATTGAAGAGAAT
>JAUYWV010019898.1:0-16980 GCA_032274565.1 Nematoplana nigrocapitula
CGTCTCTTACTCCTTATATATAGGCTACGTGGGGGGGGGGGGTGAGTCACTAGCCCACAGCGTGGCTATCCTTTACTACTATGGTGGTACATAAAAAACGTATCAGGTTGTTACAGACAGCTATACATAATAGCTGGTAAATTGCTGCTGCCTCACATTTCACGAAAGGGTGTGGGAAAATATTAGTACAAAATGGCCAGTGATGCGATTTGAAATGAAAACATTGGATTTGGACTGACTGACTGATGAAAAGGGATTGCCCAGTCTCGTAAAGATGGAGAATTAGATGACAGGTCCAAGTCGCGCGTATTTCGGAATCAGCTAGAACACTAGCTAATTTCCTCAATTACATAGCTTCAGCTTAGCTATGTTACTGGGCGGACCAAGTGTAGCCGTGTAGGCTCGTGTCCTCATATTTACTATACTTTCACTTGCACTAAAGCAGTACATACTGTAGATGTAGCACAATTTTAGATCTGCTTGAGCGAAAAATGGTTGAATGTGCTGGCAAGTCTTGAATACACAACCAATGAGCGGCTCAGCCCTAGAGGGTACAAGAGATGGAAGTAGCGGACTGTCTATAGAACTAAAGGACGACAGAAACATCGAGAAGACCAGCAGAAAAGTTATCCAGCAACTACTCGGCCGAGCTCACGGCGATGTACAACGAGGACCCGCATTCCATCACCCACCGTTGTTGTCTCCCCGGCCCAATCAAACCACCAGACCAGCCGATTTTTTGGCTCAGGTCTGCCAACCCGAGAATCCCCGAGGCCACTTTCGTTCCCCAAGCCCTCGAAGCCTTCCTCCCCAAAGCCGAGAGAACGCTACTCTCCAGGCTGCGCACGGGCGGTTACACCTCCGCCCTGGATCTCCCGGAACAGCGACACCCGGAGTCTGGAACCTGCCCCCGCTGTGAGGAAGATATGGAGGCCGTCCAGCACATCCTTGCTGACTGTCCGGCCAACGACCGCGCCCATCGCCGCCATCCCCCCCCCCCCCATAGAGCTCTGTTTGAGCGACCCTTAGCAGCAGCAGCCTACTTAAGGGATGTCGGAATCGCCGGTCGCGTGTGACCCGTGAAGGTCGAGCGCCAGAAGTGGAAGAAGATCTCCCGAGCAGACCAGATTGCTATGTCCCAGCTGCGTACCGGACACTCCCCAATATTGGCCTCCTACCTCCACCGCATTGGGAAAAGGGACTCCCCAAACATGCCCTCACTGCGACGCGGCTCCGGAAGATCTCCATCACCTCATCACGTGCCCGGCCCATGCAGGTGCCATCTCACGACGTCATGGCGGACAACAACCGTGTGCTGCCCTTCCTCATGAAGATTAGGGCGGTCTCCCCCCCCCCCAGGAATAAGAAGTAGATCACGGCGATCTTCACAGCACTGGATGAAATAGCGACAATCACGATCAACGGAGAGATTATTACATCCATCTCCCTCTTCACCGACTCCAGATCACCCATTCAACAGCTAGGCTGAGGCATCTTGACCCAGAAAGAAAAGCTGGCCAGAGGTATGGAGGAAACTCATCGACTGGCAGGAATCATGACCATAACAAATCCCATGGGTACCCAGTCACTATGGCATAAATGACAATGAAAGGACGGACAAGCTTGCAAATGAGGCCAGCGGCCCGCACCGGTTGATTTGGGAACCCGTGAGAAGATACAGAAGAAAATACGCATATCCGAATGGCGCCGATCGCGATGGGAGGGTTGCACATGGTACCAGATTCCCGCCAATCGCTGCTCCCTGTGCAGGGCCACCCTTTTCAAAATGGGTCAAGCAGATTCCCCACGTGCCCTAAATGCAACATCAAGGACAACCTTTAACACATGCTACGCTTCTAAGCAGAGGGAATGGGCCTCCAAGAAAGGTTGTTCGGCCTAAACCAGACTATACGGAAGACATCAAGAACAGACTAAACGATGTTTTTTGCTCGTTTCGCTGCATGGGCCGCAATCAGGAGAGAAGTCAGTAACCGGCCGCTGAAGAATGTTCACGTCCTGGTTGGCTTTTTACTCCGGTTTTATCCTCGCCAGTGGACCAAACGTGGCTTGGAAGAAGAAGAAGGTGAAGTAATAATCAAATGTCTAATAGAATAAATACGAGTTGCATAAAGTAGAATAGGCAAAGTCAACATCAAAGGCATTCCAAAGTCTGGCTAGTAGCAGGCATAACGCGACAGGCGCGCCATTTCTATACAAGTGGAATAGTATGTACGTTTCAACAACGAAAACTACAAATGACGCACATGGACGCATATACTAGGTATATAAACTACATAGCAAGTAGAAAGAATGTTTAGTCTAAATCAATACACAGTTGTTAACAAATCTGTTTCAAGTTCTAGTTCTCGCTCGAAAAGTAAAGTGTGTAATTTAGACTCAAAGCTTTACTTCGAGGACCACTTCAAATGCAAAACTAACTCGCACTTTATTCACTCCCCGCAGGCCAAGTGAGGTCAAGCGTACATTACTGTCTATTTAATTAACTCAGCACAACAACTTCCATCGCATGCAATGTCTCTCGCACACGCTCTCGTAAGTGTCAAAAATGATAACATACCACCGAAGAGTCATTGTACTACTTCACATGGACACTGCGGTAGATTCGGACAACCCGGAGTGCATACTAAGTTCGAACATGTGAATTGGTGACTGCATAACCTCAACAGCAATCAATAACTTAACAAATTAGGAAATTTTAGTCGAAATCATTCTAAAATGGAATGTAAACTACGTATACTGCAATGTCACTCGGCATGGCCTCAAACAAGTCCTCGTGTACACTGCGCCTGCGCATATGAATTCACACAAAATACACCATCATCCTAGATACGTTCGAACTATAGGGTGAATCTTTCGACTTTGTGCTTTCATTTAAGACAGACAATTTTAAAAATAGGAGTTGCCCGCAAATTATCGATTTGAAAATGTGGAGGGAATGAAAGAAAACTCGTTTTCAATAAATAATTCTACATAACGGGTAGATTTTAAAAATTAAATTTACCTTTACGCGACACTTCAAATTTAATTAGATGAATAAGTAATAGTGCTAAGCCAATTTCTAAGCTTAATTCCACGACGTTGACTCTGGAAAGCGTAATTTGAAACCTGTAATATTCACCTGATATGTCATATTGTTCCAGTACCGCCTTAGGCTATAATATATACGATCTCGAAGAGGTGCCGAATTTAATATTTATCTATTGAATTTCTACATGCTCGTCACGCCTACCGCAGACTCCCTACAATTATAGGCGTGCGTGCCTCTAAGTAAGTAGGGCGTGTTTGAATGCTGCACCATAACATAGCTGCTACCCTATCCGATTAGTCCAGTTACACCTAAGAGGGCCACTTACATGTACATGCTTAGAAACGCCTATGACAGATATCCGGCATGCCATAGATACAACTGCTGATATAACGACATCTGGTAGAAAATTGGAATTATCCAATCGACAATTCAGTTGACAACCGGAGATTTGGCAAAAAATGGTCGTGAGACGGAGTTAAAGTCTTGGGTAAAAATCCTCATTTCAGATGGTCCTCGATGAGATCGATGAAAGTACTTGTCATTAATATTTCCTGAAGTGGGCACAAAGACAGCTATATCTGTGAAACTGTTCGCGCTCAAGCAATGCAGCAATTCACTATACTTCACGAATTTGCACCACACGTCTTGTGGGGACAAAATTATCCCTATTAGCCCAGTTAGCCTTCTATTGAAAGAGTGGTCTAAAGAAGAAACTAGTTCGCAAAGTGTGACACGGAAAAGATCAAAGATCATACCAAATAATGGGGAAGCCCGAGGTACATAATCTGCTTTCACACACATATATATATATATTCCTCATATAGTCAAAGACTGACAAGTGTGTTCAATCAGAGAACATTTCCATACCTGTCGACGTGCATTAAAATTACACTAAAAGACATATCCATCATCGGCGTAAAATAAAGAATAATATTGTTATTATAATGTCATGCGCATACTTGGAGCAGTTTGATGGACCGAATATAGTTGTCCCTCTGCAGGCAGTCGAGACTAGCGATACAGTTGGATTTGCCACTACCACTGCTGACACTGCCCGAAGAACCAATGTCCCACACTTTGACACAGCCCTTCCCGCCGGTGTAGATGTGGCGTACTGGATGGCTGATGGTGACTGCGCACACTACTTCCCCGTGGTTGAGAGTGTTCACCTGACGGGCGTGGCGAGGAATGCCAGCACCGAGCAACGCGTCAGGGGGGAAGGGAACCGGCTGCATTTGACCGTCCGTTGTCACAAAAGCATACGGTCTGCAATGATATCAGGAATGAGAAATAAATAGTTTGGCTATACTCATTAGAGTTCAAATTAACCAATGAAATCCGACGATTGAAAAATGTAGTTTTTAATGTTTTTTTATTTCGCTCAATCAAAATACACATAACAAATACTACTAATAGTAGTCTGTCTAATTATCTAAGGCTCTTGAAAAAAAATTAATGACTCTTCCAATTATAAAAAATCACTAACATATATTCTGAAAGTGATATACAGTAGTTTAGAACAAAAATCAATGCAATAGAGGCAAATAATTCTGTCATTTTCTCTAAAACTATATAATTTACCCTCACCCCACTAGCAACGTACAATACATCTCAACTATGATCTTGCCTCAAACAGACCGTCACAAAGAGCGACATATGTTTCACTAGGCACCACACATGGAAAGCGCTAGACCGAAATCAATAAAAGAAACCTATGAAACTATTGAAAATAATTGAGATTTTTACGAAAGAAAAAACTATTACAATCTTTGGAAAATAATCATTCTCCAAGAAGTATTAATTTTCTTTTTGCCTAACCCAAGATAGAAATCAATATTCTGACACCTCCCCGTCTTCCTGTTTGGAGAGAAAGGAACGCAAACAGAGGGGTAACAACATCACGAGAAACGCCATAACATCAAATGGAAAGGGAGTCCAATTTCCTCCGAGTAAAAAGACTCAGATAGTTAAATCTTATTCTAGCCTTCATTATTCAACCAGATGCTGTTAACAGCTGAACACAGGAGGGGGAAAACCCATCATCCCACCAACCCCTTCCCGCTCTTTTTCACCCGCGAGAGAGTAAGCAATCACGCGATGGCACGGGGAAGAAAGCTTGTCAGCTAAATTAGCCTCACTCCCAGTAGGATTTACAGGCAACAAAGACAGTAGGGAAAGGAAGATGGCACAACCGCCTCATTTCCGGCGCTCCCTCTGGCCTAGCTCGTCCATTCAACCAGATTAAACACTCTACATCTTATTGGAAAATGGGAAATTGGAGTGCCAGTTTGAGCTATATGCCCCCTCAGGGCGAGGCAGAGGAGGAGACGGACACAGGCAGCGGGCAAAAGCGGTTGCACAGGGGTGGGGAAGGGGGAGGACACATTCCCTCTCGCGATCGCGATAAAAATGGACTGTAACGAACTTCTATTCACTCTGTCAATTTACACAGAAAACGACAGAAATAGATCGATAGGAGGCGCTCCACGGTTGCAACAATCTACGCGCGCGGCAGTTGCAAAAAGGTGAGGCTCATCACGTACAACAGCAAAGTGCTATCAATGGTGAAACCATAATAAAACTTCAGGAAAATAGGAAAAATACTTACGGTTTTCCTGCAGCTAATCCAGGAATAGGGCCACGAATACCACCAGTGGGATCAAAGTTCATCTGAAAATTTTAGTATTAAAATAATTAAATATTTTATCCGAAACCATGGGAGGTTCACAATGGCAATTTTTTAGTTGAAACGCAATACATTTTAAAAAAACAAGCCTTTTGAATAGAATCATTTCAAAATAGATAGACAACATTTGTATGCGTCAGACTTTCAATTCTCCAGCAAATAAGGTGTTTTTCAGAATGATAAAAATTGTTTCGTTCAGACACTAGCCATTATACATAAACGAAAGCCAGAAATAAAAGTTGAGCAATTGTGTTAAAACTATTTTAGATAGTTTACGAAGTTTAAGAAGAAACGGCATCACAAATAGGTTGGTCAACATTTAATCTGGACATGTTTCGCTTATACAATAAGCATCATCAACAGGATATTTACGAATTGTTCAGGCACAACAAAACGTGACAAGTTATTTATTAAAAGTGGAGTGACAAAGTACATGCAGAATTGAAAAAATAGACAATTTAAACACATACAAGACAGAGAATTATAAAACATGCTTAAAAGTCCTCAAAAATTAACTTAAGGAAAAACTTTTAAAAAATATGAGGCACCACTATTCGCCAACGCCGTGTTCATGCTTGGTTTCACCACCTTAATCTGGATAACTTCCTTGATGGAGAGTTCAGTCAGTCCAGCACACTATTCCAGTACTCGAAAAGCAACTTTATGCACTTGGAGATATGGTCACGGATAGGCCCCCGGGTTTGCAGTGTTCAGCAATCCTTTGTCCCAGATGGCGTTTAATTCTACCAATGTAGGTAGTGTCCTGATCTCCAGGACATTGGAAACGGTACACCACCCGAGCCTTCAGATCACGTGGGGTTGGGGCCTTGCAGGAACAATAGGACCCCACTTTAACAGTTGTTTGGAGTCAATGAATTTTTCAATGTGGTGTCAAAGAAGTTCATTCATGACTTTTTCTGTTACTTGCTTGCCAATGGTGCTTGTCAACGTGATAGGACGTAGATCATTCTCTATAGGTTCACAGCAGGACTTTCTTCGTGAGGGGTACAATATCTCCAGATAACCAGAATGAAGGCCAAGATTGCTCCCTCCATGAGTCCGCTAAGACTTAAGGGATTTCTTCTGTCGGCCTGGTTTGTTTGTTTGTTTGGGTTACCCGACCTCTTCCGTAGCATCCGAGCAACACCCCATGGCCATCTCCAGAAGACAAGAAGGCTCCCCGTCTCACCAAAGATGGCAAGATGAAGGCCCGAAGATGAGGGACAAGAGTGAAGAAGGTGAGAGATCCTGTTGGTCTTCTACGCAGTAAGAGCAAGAGGGGGAGTCGAACAGATTGATCCGCTGGAGGTAAGAGGCAAGGAGGGTGGAGTGCCCGTTGTAGCGAAGGCGCAAACGTTCGCAACGGGTAGATCCGGGAAGGAGAAGCTCACCAGGAGAAGTTTTTGGAATCTGGCTGTCGAGAAGTTGTTGCGAAGAGATGACCGCCAGGAGGAAAGGAGAGAATGGTGGATGAAGGAGGATGAGATAGATTAGGAGATTGGGGAGGCAGTGGCAGAGGAGGCACCGGTTTTGGCAAGAGCGTGGGCTTTTCTAATTGCCCCGCAGGGATGAGTGCCCCGGTATCCATTGGAGGTTTACCGAGACTCCCATGCCAGCAAGTGGATGTTGCGGTAGAATCAGTACAATCCTAATGGCTCCATAAATACCATAAAGAAAGAGAGATGTAAGACCTAATTTTATGATGTCGGACAAAAAATGTGGGAAAATAATTACAGTTTAGTGTTAGTATAGGCTTAACAGATAAATTCACAAGCAAAATAATGGCGTGGCTGGCTGCTCACTGGTCCAAACTAAACCCGCATCTTTTTATGGCTTACTCAGAGTAATTTTTTTAAGGATGCACACACAACACCTATGTTTAACATTGCAAAAATATTTAGTCATTTGAATAAAATGGTGTCGGTTTTACAGCTATTTGGAAGTAAAAGGACTAGTTCTTAGAATGAAAACCGATCGAGTAAATGTTCGAATAACTTTTTACAGATAAACTACCTACAATTTATTTCTCAGTGCACAGTTCTTGTGAATTTATATGCACTGTTTAAACTTACCAATTTTATTGATTAATATATAAAACCGTGTATATCTACAAATATTCTAATTTAAATCTGACGATGCCTTTGGGAAGGCAGAAAGGTGTATTTTATCGACAATTTAGATATTTTTATTTTGTTAAAATTGTGTCACATTTTTATATTTCATTTTGAGAAACCACCTACCGGCGGAAGCCCACCCCTATAGGCTGCTAGTCCGGCGGCGGCAGCGGCAGCAGCTGCGGCTGGATGACCCGGTAGACCCATCGGTGGCACCTGCGGTCCGTAGCCGGAGTTCTGTCGGCCGGGGCTCAGATCTGCATAGAGGCCAGGTGGTCCATGAGGATGGGGAGGTACGAGTTGGGAAGGGTGTCCCGCTACAACGACAGAGGACAGGGCGTGCCCACAACAGAGAGACGTATACGTACATGACCAAACGTTCAGCTATAAATATACATCCACCAGCAAACTAGCGCGTGCACAAGCTTTGATCACAGAATGAACAACATTCAGAAAGAATGCATACAGAGAGGCTAACAGCTATACTATAGAAACAAATAGTGAACGTGACAACTAGAAACACGCACAAGTATATACAGGGAAATAATTTCTGACTTCTTTCGATTATACAGCAAACAAAAACAACTAGCATAATATAAAAATTGTATAAATTTCATATCCTTATGACCGCCTCCTTTCTTTATCTGACAAAAAATAATATGGCTGGACATATAGAAATACAACTGCTGCGTGAAAAATATCAAATGTCCCCCGAATAGGTTCGCTGATAAAGTCTGCAACCAACCGCAAATTAAGCCTAATCATAGATCCCATAATGCTCGGACTCCGGAGAGGAACCAATATTGATCAGTAATCTGCCTCTAGGCACTAGTTCCCGCTTTCAATTACCTTCTCCACACCCACCAACCTCCTTCTCGACTTTTTTGTCTTCCCTCACTCCAAGCAGCACTCATGTGCGGCAACTTGAGTTGCTAGTTAGTGCCACTAGGGTCTAGAGGCTGCTGTCGGTCGCTTTTTGTTCTCGCATGTCCCCAGAGAACGGCCGGTTGAGGCCTAGTGAGTGGAAAAGGGGAATACTGTATCAGCAGAGCAGACTATCTCTATCTCTTCCTCCGGTGTTTTTTTCCTTTCCCTCCCCTACTGTGGAGGCTGCTTCTTCACCCGACCTGCTCAGACTGCTGTCTAAATAATGCTCCTTCAGAATCATTGATTTCAGTTCCAAAACGTGTCGCGTTGCTTTGCTAAATTTCTTTCTACACGACTGCGAGTTGCGCGGATTCTGTGGAGGCTCTCAAATGTGCATTCAGCGACACTGACACTAATGAGGCTCACAAGAGTTACAAAGAAATCTCGCTTGTATTTTTCATCCCTTACAAAAAATGATAAAAAAATCTTTTGCAAAATTTGAAAAAAATAATGCCATACAGTATATCAAACAAACAAAATCTGAAAAGTACACGATATCATTAAAGCCAAAATTTGCATACATTACAAATATATATGAAAGAAAGCAATAAATTTCCTACATAACCAAGGGAAAAGTATCGTTATCACAAAATTTTACTGGCATATACGTTAAATCTTAGAAATGATTATAATTTTATGAAATAACTCGATGAATCTCAGTACAAAAGCAATAAAAAAGAATTTATTAAGTAAGTAATAATGTATAGTTGATATATTCAAGCCGGGGGTAGTGACGTCAGCTTATACAGTAGGTAGACAATAGTCTCCTCTGGTGTACCCGGTCTTTCAAGGTGATGTTCAGTTCAATAATTGATGGAGCTACCATAACGGCTATGTAGGTTGATTGATCAGCTCATACAGTATGTACACGTTTATTTATTTTTGCTATTATTGTTGTTATTTACTACTACTACTACTACTGACTGGTTTTCTTTTGACGTTGAAATATATGTACATGTATTACATGCATATTTTGTGGCCTTAAGGCTAAATAAGGACTACTGCTACTACTTGTAAATTGCTTATATCTTCCTATGTCCGACTAAACTAAATGGTTGTTACAAAAAAGATTTTCAGAAATCGTAATATAGATGGATAGAAAGTTTCAATTGTATTACAAGCGTGTTAGAAAAAATAGAACATGTACTTATGAGGAGACAAACACACAGTCTGACTTGTGAATGCACTACAGCAAACTAGTGTGTAAACTACATCTTCGGGCACACCTTCCTTGCACTGCGACATATACACACATGTCTGCAAGCATATACTGATCTTCCAATTTCAACCACCGCTGCGCACACCGCCATCTTCCACATAAGACAACCCCTACCAAAGAGAGAAAGCCAGGGAAGGAAACCCTTGCAGCAGAATAAGGGCAATTTATCCACTGTCGGCCTGCATCGATGAAAGCGTCACACACACGCACGCGCGATAGGGAGAGCGAGACAGGAGATTTCCCTATCAGAAGCTAACGGCATAGCACCACCAGTCGGTGGTACTGCTGCGGGTTTGACGCAAACTCATCAGATTACATGCAAGCAGCAGCCTAAACCTGCTCTAGAGGGTGTTGCTGGTGGCTGCCCGCCTCAAGTGGACAAACCTCGATCTATACACAGGTCCACTTAACTGGGAGGGGGTGAGAGGAAGGAGGCGGATTTGTTTGTTTATCAAACGCAAAACATGTGTACAGAGGGGAACAGGCGCATGACAAAGCACACGGGTATAACAAAATCTCATTCACACACTGCACTCACCTAATGGATGTTTACCGCCGGGCTTTGATGACGGCCCCGGCGTGGTGCTACCGGTGCTGTTCGGTGTGCCTGATTTGGCCGGAGTGCAAGACTTCTCCTACACGGTAACAGAAAGATCAATTAGGCAATGGAATTTAGTGAAAACACGAGGGGGAAGCCAGCGATGATGAAAATCATTTACGATAATTTTCTATAACAATAAATTGTTTCGTTCCACTTGTCTGCGTGTTAATCTTTTTACTAATCGTAAAAATGTATAATGCATTTCTAAATCAGAGCTTCATTTTCCTCGCTGAGCACGATTATATACAGTATAACGCTTTCATTTGACAAACCATACGTAAATAATCCTTATGAGGTCATGCATCACTCAACAAAGTTGTCTGTGCATGCTCTTTAACGGAATATACTGTATATTTTTTGTGAAAATCTGCACTCCACCGCCAGTTTCAAATAATTATTAATAACTTAAATATAAACCCTTCAGCTCAAACTTCGGTAACAATGGGACGCAGTGATAAACACTGATGAGCATAAGGGTACTCATATAAGCTATAGTGTCGCCCCACTGAAACACAATCTTTGAGCTACTGTGTGTTGCAAAAGTACAAAATGTTGTGGGGCTCTTGCTGACCTAAAGCCGACTGCATAAGGAGAGTTCACCTCTTAATAGCATATCATATTATGTACACATACATAAGAAGTCAGATATATTTAAATAAATTATGAAAATAATAAATCTTACCGATGCTGCTTCTTTCTTGCAGTCCCCATTCTCCTTTGGACTTTTCTCGCCGTTCAGGGCATTTCCCGAGTCCTGTGCGAGAGTGACACATTGAAATCAGATCCACTAACATTATACCATTATTATTAATTTATTGCCAATTGCAGTATCCAATTTCATAACTTCATTTTATACTTAGCCGACCTTCTCAGTGCATTGGATTTAACTATCATGGGCTGCGCCTCATCCTATCGCCTGCTCAGCTAATGATTTAGCTTTCACCTCAAATTTGGTTGCTTCAGCTGTTTCAGCTTCTTCACCTTTAGCTAGCTCATCAACATTTTGCTTCTTGTCTTGTTTCTTTTCAGCCTCTTTTTCACCATTCAGGAATTTCTCAGCAGAAATATATTCATATAAATAAATATACTAAATTAAACTTCCATTAAGATTTTTTATGTTAAATTCTTCTTAAAATTTAGATTTAGTATTGAAGAATTTCAAAAATAAAAATTACGGTATATTAATAATTTTTTGGAGAGGTCTATGACAAAATTCCAGGACGTATTCACAAATTGACCAAAATTCCAAGACGTATTCACAAATTGACCAAAATTCCAGGACTTATTCACAAATTGTCCAAAATTCCAGGACTTATTCACAAATTGTCCAAAATTCAAGAACTTTCCCTGAATTTCCAGGACGCCGCACCAACCCTGTATATATAGAGACTAAAAGTGATGATGAACCGGCAATGGATCGAGGATGTAGGCAAGGTGGAGTGATAAATTTATACTACAGCAATACTGAGCAAAGCAGCCCCCAAGAAAATATGAACATATTTTATGAAACAGTTTGGCAGCAAAGCCATGGCAAGTCAATTTTCAGGGATATATATAATGAGTCTCGTCGGAAATGTTTGCAGAATAATCACCAGTCCCTGTTAAAATTGGAGCACTTCTTACCTCGACGTTGTCGTCGACCACAACATCTTGGTCACTTTTGTCGTCTTCATTCTGCAAGTAAATACAAAATCATCAAGGTTCTCTACACATTCCTAAACTGTAAAAATGGCTTGGGAATCGCTAATTGTCTCGCGAGTCTGCTAAATAACTTCGAAATTATAAAAAAAATAGAAATTATTGTAAAATGCAAAACATACCAATGCCCTTTTAGAAACAGTCTTATTTGACATGTGATTATTATTTCTAAGGCCAAATAGAGTTGTTTCTAAATGTCACTCGTAGTACAGATGTCCACAAACTATCTGTTTGACATTGGAACGTTCTCTTTGACTCACCCGGGGAACGTTCCGGGAAATTTACATGAAATATTTATATATATATATTTAAGCATAACAGACTATGATAATAATATATGTGATAGTGGCACAGTGGTGAAGGCGTTGGATGTGGAGGCGAAAGACCCAGGTTCGAATTCAGATTCAGACCGAAAAAATAAAAACTGTCAGGTGTCGGTACGAAACCAACAATGTGCACCGTGCTCCAAAAAATCATATTGCAAGACATACAAAATATAATATAAATGAAAAAACGACTAAAAAATTTTAAACGTTGGTAAATTTACCAGCTTTGTTACTAAAATATTTATTGCTAACTTTATTGGTTAATTCACAACTAAAGTGTCTGGTTTATAGATTTCTATTTTGTCATTAATTATATACATAGTACTTTAGGAATATGTTGCCTGTTTTCCTATTTTTTTTTCTATTGGGTAGCCGTGACTTTTAGGATTCTATTAATCACGCATGTGGCGCAGGAGTGGTTATTTCGCCCTGTCGCCTATCCCCTTTATTCACGCCCGCTATAATTACAATCTAATCGACAGTGGGATTTTATTTTCTGCGCGTCACTCCAGTCATTTACAATCTTATTTTACCTTGATAAATTTTTCTATTTGGCTTGGGAAATTTTTTCTATTAGGCCGGAGTGATAAAAGGGGATAGATGACCGGGCAATTTCTTGTCTGCTGTGTTTGACAGTGTACACTGGAATCCCAAAACAAACAGTTCTCATATACCGCGTGTAAGCAATTTTAAGACTCAAACAAAAGAAATGACAAAATAACAATGGAAGTTAAAACATAATACGCGTTGTAATGAACAGTCCAGGGTGGTAGAATCAGCTAAAAATGGAAAATAGATACAACATATATAATACAAACTTTTTGCAAACATAAACTGAGCAGTATATATTTAATCTCTCTAAGTAGAAAGAACTATGCAATATAATTAATATAAAATTGCCTTTTAAAAATAAGAAGAGGAAAACACCGTATAGGTCTTTATAATCCGCACGCGACTGTTTTACATACAGATTATTAGGGTTTTGTAAGTTGTGATATAACTTAATCTACATTCACACTGCAGAAATTTGTTTGTTTGCTCCAATAACAGAAAAATATCTTATGGGCGTTCTATAAAGCCGCAGATACAAATAAAAATGCTAATTAGAGGAAAACTTGGCTCTCACCTTGTCCACCCTTCGACGTTTGTCTTCGATGCCAGGAGAGCGGCTGCGACTCTGGCGTTTATCATGGTGTTCGGCAGGGGAAGCGGATCGTCTTTGGAAGACAAACGTGGCTCGCTATAGGCGGATCAGGGGAGAAGAGAAAGCGGGAGAAGGAAAAATGACAAAGAATAAGTAACAATTATAGATTACAGAGGTCGCGCCAATTGACATACTAATAACAACATACGCTGGCATTACCAATACTATAAACCAGTTCATTGAAACGTGTTTACACGACTGGCTGACGGTGTACGGATTGAGTTGTTTAATGTCGCGCTTTACTTTTCTGTTAAAAATGCAAAACTGAATATTTCGGCCCATGCGACTAGCTGACGACGAACAGGCAGGCAACTGCCTGTTTTTCTTTACTAGACTTTGTGCTTTAAAAATTCAGACGCGATGGGGTTAAATCTGAAAAATATGATCACCACGAAGCGGAGAGCATGAATTTCCAGATTTATTTTTCGTTTGTGATCAAACATCACATTCTATGTAAAAGTCATCCCTTTTACTTGAACCATATACTCTTTCACTAACAAATACGATTTTGACATGTTTATAAAGGTATAGTAGTTAAACAAATTCCAAAACACTTGCACATACACATTTCCTCACAAAATACGATTAAGGGTCATCATTTATTCAGGCAGCATTTTCCTTCTTACAAGGGGTTACTGAGGGTTTAGTGTAAAACTTCCATTCTATCCTTGGCCTCTTTTTATTCTTCGCACAGATTCATCGTCTTCACTTCATCACCACTTCAACAAAAGTCTTCCCCAGATCCAACCTTTTAAGAGTTCTATTGTCTTCCACATACTGATCATACAGCTTCCCACCATGCATATTCCGCATTATGTATCCTGTCAAAATGCTTTCCTCTATTGTCTTTTCATTCAAAGTTTCTTCTGACCCACACACCATCAATTCACTTAGACAAGTCTTGTATACTCGTCGTAAACCTACAACTATATAAGACCGCAAAAATCTCATTGAACTTTATCCACCTGCATAGTCTACTGTCGCAGAGTTTTCAGCCAAAGCGTTACAATGTTACGATATAAGATTTGAACAAAACGTTAGTGAAAGAATGATCAACTGAATTTAACAACCATTATATATATCATCTTAACTTATTCCTGTTTATACAAAACTAAGCCTGTAGTATATAAGACTTCCATTACCAACACAAAACAACCGCCTGAGCACTCAATAAAACGAAATCTAATACTTCAACAATCACACACATCGGAAGTCGGGCCAAAGTGTATTAACTGTGTTTCAAGTCTACAGAGTAGTAATTTACTTGGGCCTATATAGTTTTGACTCAGTGTCACCACTAATGGATAATTAATTTTCGACACGCCACGCCCGATGCACACACTTGTCATCAGCCACCTATGAAGATTTCCTCGTACTGCAGCGCGGGCTGAGCAGCAGAGATGAGTGAAGTGAGGTAGCTAACCAAACTTTCACGTTAAAAGAGAGAAGTGAAAACCTGGGGGGAGACTCCTTCAATAGGGAGGATGAGCTGTGGGGGATTATCCAACAAGCAAAAAAACGCGTTGCTATATCACGTGACTGTGTACACTCAGTAGATAGTGTATGGCGGAGAACCACCATTGCCTCAATGATACAAGTCAACTGATATATAGAATAGAGCCAGCAGGTAAATAAAATATCACACGGAGACATACATATAAAGACAGACAGTGGAACAGTGTAGAACCATATACTGTAGTAGTGCGACTAAATAAGTGATTGATGCAAGTGAACTCATTTAACTGAACACGCCAAACAAGCAAATTATGCCAAATTGATGACCCTTTGGGCGTGCGGAGACACAGGATGGCGGATAAATCTCTGGAAAGCCCACAACAATATTCAGGACAATATAACTTGCTCGCACTTCACAATTAGATAACGCCCAAGTACAGGCAACCCCCGAGCGACTAGTAGCTCCCGGACTTATCACGGAGCTGGAGAAGGAGGAAGACGTTCGCACATGCCTGTATGACTAGAAAATCTTGGGAGAAACCACGCACGTCACACCAGTTCAATAGGGGGGGGGGAGTATGCGGAAAACTGAACATTAAAAGCAATGATGAATGATCATATTCATTATTGAGAAAAGTACTCGCACTGCGCCTGTTCCTCGAAACCCCATAGAGTACAGATATGGGATGTTATTCTGGACAGTGTCACTCGCGTTATGCAACTCAGAATGCATATACATGTATATTCTCTGATAATGTGCACCGTACAAACTATAGAATTCGATCGGAGCAGAGAAGACATATAGAAGAGTCAATTTACTATGTATTTATTTACACACTTGCGACACACGTCACCTGCTCCAAATAAAGGAGAGTCACAAAAGAAGTTTTTCACTAACTGTGCCACAACGGCAAGTTTTAAAAGCAGTTAGATAAGAGCAAAATCTGTAACAGACATTCCCAACTAAGTCAACTGCAACTATTTACGCATGTCATATCACGTACACAAATCAATAAAATGTATTCATGTGAATCGCAAATTCAAACAAAACTGAAATGGTCTAAATGCTCCACATTTAACAGAAGAAAGTTAGTTCTTTTGGTCAACCGTTTTCCCAGACAGACTAACGTGGTGGGAAGTGCAAACAAAACACAAAAACACACACGGTGGATGCTGATGACTTAAGGACAGGCTCACAACTCTTCAGAATGAGTGAAGTAAAAGGGGAGAGGAGGGTTTCTTGAGGAAGTAAATCTGATAGCACTGTCTTTCGACAGAAACGTGTGTGTTGGAGGTAAATAAAAGCAGAACAGCGTTAGGAAACTTAGAATGTAAATCGCTCGGCTTCAGTCATTGATTGAAATGAATAAATATTGTTGAGGCTGTCTGCGTGTATGTACATATTCACTCCTAACCCCTAAGAGCGGATTAGCTTCGCTAGAAGACTCCTTCCTCCTGCCTGCAGCGCAAACCCACCCAAATCCTCAACCCCCCCCCCCTTCTACTCTCGCCTGAGGTTTCCAGGGCCGCAAGCTTTCTGAGGTCAAGCGGGTCCTCTCTCGATGTCCTGGAGAAGAGGGAAGGGTAAATCCGGACTCCCGTGGAGTCAATCCATGGTACCGGAGGAAGGAGTCCCGTTCCCTTGTTGCGTCCGCCAGGCCTGCAGTGGCGGAGATCCGGCGGGCTACGTCTCTCCAGTTT
>JAUYWV010020009.1:948-25708 GCA_032274565.1 Nematoplana nigrocapitula
CTTGAGATGATAACTTCCAGGACCACCTCTAAACACCACCGAATAGAACAACAGAAGAAAAAAACTAAAATAATAAAATCTGTAAAGTTTAATAAATAATATTTTGTCAACAATATCTGTTCGCAAAATAATTAGCAAAATGTTTTCTTTCCAATTCTAGTCTTATCACCTTGGAACAGTGCATGGCTCCATAAATTTTTTTGTTCTAAAAGACGAACACTATCAAATCAAATGCAGTGTTTACAGTAATCGGCGAATCATCACTCCGCGTGCTACATTAATGGTGGAATTCCAATGAGAGAAAAACCATGAACAATTTGACATATAGACTCTAGAACCAACCCGAACACAATTTAACTATTTTCGCATATATGACAAATAATGAGAAGAAAAAATAGAACCACAGAGTTTGTTAACTGTTCGCTCAAAAGTGTTGAAGAGTAGATAGAGAGGGGGGGCACCTGGAACGAAGCCAGCCCTCTCCTCGCCATTCACAACAATGTTCGCAAGAAAAAAAGACATGTTGTCAATGGAATATAGTCGATTAGTAGTAGTTGTTGGCAGTAAGGAAAAAAACCATAGTCACGCGGACAAAATAGGAGTTTTTTTCCAGGGAGAGTTCACAAAACGCCGAAGTCATACAACCAAGGCCGCCCGCCTCTTAGGACCACACCGGGCGCGACTGCCTTGGACGATGCGAGCTGCTACCGAAGGAATTTTCACCGCTATAGCCCGCATAGAGGAAACCGTCGTCGTCCCGAAACTCATCATACAACTGGCCCATTGTTGAGCTAAAAGAAAAATAGAAAACAAAGGCGTGAACATGCATACCAGACCGCCAGTTGGCAATACATGAGATAAAACATAGAAGGGGAAGTCCAATGATGCGTGCATGTCCTCTCCTTCGCTTCAAGTTGAGGAATCCGGGCGTAAAATAGATTTTCAGAATTGCTACATGCGATACTACTATGAGTAGTGTAATATTCAGTGAAAATTAGAAATAAAGTTTATCAGAATTGACTTATTAATTATCTAGATTAGAAATATTTCCGCATGAATTTTCAAGATTTACGTAACCAGTTGAAAGAATAAAGATAACCAATTGTTGTTCCGATTATAGAGATGCGAGGACGCACCTAAAAATCTATTTTGTTCATTTTTCCTATGCAAAAATTTAAGGGCGAAATTTTCTTCACCTAGACCATCTAAATGGTTGGTTTAAAAATAAATCGTTAATTTTGCCAGTGCCGTCCGATTTCTGCGTCCGGATTATTGCCGCTCGAATGTGAGGTGCCACTTCTAATCGTGTCTGCGTTGTGGCCCGATTTGTGCGGTTTTTCTGGCGGGAAAAGCGACCAGTGACATTTTTTAGATACCAGTATGAGGCTGAAACAATTTCCGACTGTCATTATACAAAAACACCGACATTCAACTCAACAAGGCGATTGCCATCCCCTCCTGTTAATCTACACAGTCGAAGTCTATATTTAATAAGCGGGGGAAAATCCGCATACTCTAGCGTGTCGAACGACATTTCTATTTTTAAGCGTACTCCGCTGTTGGTTTGACTTGATAATTTCGTTCAGTTGACAGGAAAAAGCTGCACATATACTCGGCTATTGCGCACCAAGAAGAACTATACAGATCGCGGAACCTGCAACTTCCTCTGTGTCATCTTCATCAAAGTTCAACTAATGAACTGGTGTCTACATACATAGTCTTCCATGAAATTCCAAATGATGCTTGCCGCCAGGAAGTACGCTCAACTATTATACATACTGTATAGTGGGAGTATTGTCAGAAAATGACGACTTTTGGACATGACAACACATGCGGGTAACATGACTAACAAAGAATATGGTCGTGAAAGAAAGCGAAACAAAGACGTCCGACATCAACTTGGCTCTTCAAGGATACCGGTAATGTAGCCCTTGATAATCAAGGAGGCAATATTGAATTTTGTTTCCAGGTGCTCTCAGCAGACCTGTCCAGACCACTACATTTTTTAAATCAGTCATTTTAAAATGCTGTGCGCAATTTAACTGTACGTTTATACATTTCATAACAGACACAATTGTCTTCCTTATCATCTGTTTTCCGGTCGCATTTCCTTCTGCTCACAAAATTATTTGACACGCACACGAGTGTACAGCTGCGTGTAGCCACATTTGCAATATATACTGTTCGCCCACTATTCCCGCTCTCTCAGAACACGCTTATCCAGTATGCAGTGCAGACTGCACAATGATTTTCAAGCTAAGAAAATGAATATCCGTAGTCCGTAGTTTAAGTGTCGAATCCGTAGTTGTGAACAGGTTTGTCTTTGGCGCTGTTATGATTACAGTCTGACATGCCGTACTACCCTGGAGTATTTAAATATCTTTGATATTGTGATAAGTGAGTTCTTAAATACTTGCAGAGTCTAATCCTCACCTTACTTGATCAACCTCTGTTGGGGACAATCGTGTAACCTCCAGCGCCTTAACGCACACGGTGTTCTGGGAACCACGTTGAGTGGTGGTGGCGAATACACGAAGTTTTGGGACATCTTGGTACACTTAGGCATAGAGTATGGTGTTTTGTGAAAGTTGGGACTTTCGGTTAAATGGGGACCACCCTTCTGAGGTCCATAATACTGTGGAAAATTTGGGTATCGAACAGATGACATTAAACGGTTTAGCATCCTTTCTGAGTTAGATGTCACAACCGGTACGACTCTCCGAGGTATCCGGCCCAGTGGACTCATAACTGAGGGGCTCCGGCCCCCTTGACCAGATCCCGATGAAGAACACCAATAGCACCTCTGCCGGACAAAATCCTCAGCATGTGGAAGTGTCCCAAGAAGAAGCTACGTTCTGGCGCGCACAATTTGTTATGGGGTTGTTAAACAAGCATCACAGTAAAATGGGAAGTGTTGTAACCGTTGGAACAGTTTACAATCTGGGGCACCCTGGTGACGGTAGATGTCCAAGTCGGACTATAAAATCAAATGTAAAGTGGCAGTATAATGACAGTGTACACGAAGATAGAGCGGGCAATATCATTTAAAAGTTTGACAAAGAAAATTCGGTTACTAAACGTCGGATCTTGTTTCAAATATACTGTATCTTTTATTGCGGTATTTTCATTATCTGTAAGTGCTTTTGTTTGGTGTCAAGTCTCTACTACTTAAAGGTTAGGGCATTCATGGGACTGCGTTCTCTGTCTCTCTTTCAATTGGGAGAGATGCTGCAATACAGTTAACATCTCCTTTTAGATGTATGAGAGGCGCCTCGAAAATTGTGACGTGAGGAGCATTTGCAAGACAAATGCAGTCTGTGTGACACTTCAAGCATGCTCAGAAAGTTTTAGGGTATAGAGAGTGATGAGAAGTTTTCCAACAACGTTTTTCTTTCTATACAACAAGTCCTGAAGTGGTCAATAGGGCGCACAGAGAAACACGACTGTCTGAGAAAATAATAAAGGTCCCAAAAATCAACACCAATAAACCATGCCTATTTAAACTTGTTAAAACGATGCCCTTGCGGCTTCTCCCATTTCACGCTAGATAAAATATAAGAAACTCTGCATAGCTATACCTAACCAGACTGATCATTTCAGAAATAAGGACTAGAGAGGCGCGAGTGACGACGGCAGCACCAACGTCATCTGAATGTGTGAGCCAGTGTCCATTATCTGCTCCGTCCACTCGAAGACAACACACTTTACAGGAGAATTACGTGAAACGCCATACTCTGATTTTATCGCGATACATACGAAATCACTAAGTACACCCGAATAATCGATCAATCACCCTCAAGTGGCAGCTTACAGTATACCGTTTATCAGATACCAATATATGGCTGTCATGTACATAACAACACACATATGCCGAGTAAGCAAAAATGACATCGATGGTTCATATGTTCATTGGATGAGATTCCTTCCGAGCTTCAGGAGGAGCGGATAGAGTTGAAGAACGACTTTGAATCCCATGATTGCCTTTCTGATAACATGCAGCAGTCGTATGCAAAGTTATTCCGCACAGTAATTCTGAAGCCAATTCCGTTCTCCTCTTCATACACGGGATAAACCGGATTTTGGTTAACCACTTATCGGGCTTCTACCGGTTAACCACTGCGCAAGTTGTTTAGCCATTTATTGCGCTTCAACCGGTTAACCGATTCGCAAGATGGTTAACATTTATTTGGCATTAACCGGTTGAACGCATCATTTGCAGCTAGTTTTCCAATAACTCCCAAATCGTGTTTTTAATGCAAAAGACGCACTAAAACCTTCTTTCTGCCGACAACTAACTGAAAACAAACATAACACAACGCGCAGCGATTTAGCTTACAAATAAACAAAAGTAGGCACCAATCGACTTTTTTTCTGCCTTACAGGGAATTATTTCTTTTGGTTGGCAGTCTTGATTGTCTACAGCTCCCTATAACAGGCCATCGGGCGTCGTTCAGTTGTTGGGTCTCAGCGCCCCCCCCCCATCCATCCTCGAGAGGAGCCGGGTAACGACAACAACAACAACAACACGTTCTGAAGCGGGGGAGGAGAAGATTGGGAGGAAACAAGGGTGGGAGGGAGCAGGCGAGGGAGGGGAGCAAGAGGATTCTGACGGGGGAAAGAGAGAGCTTCAGTTGAGCGAGAGGGAGGCCGTGGCAGGGGCTAGATGATGTTGAGGTGCGGGTGGAGTGTGGAAGCGTGAGTCGAGGGACGGTGGAAAGGATAGCGCAGGAGGAGGTGTAAACGGTTGTGAGTGAGAGTAGGGCCTAGGTGGTGATGTTGTGCGATGGGTCGGTAGTGGGAGGGTTGTGCAGAAGCGGCGCTGGGTGTGTGTGGAAGGAGGAGGGGCAGTAGCAGGAGGAGGGGAGAGCGGCTGGCTGTGAGAGCAGTTCGTACCAGGAGGAAGTGGTGGCGGTGGAGAGGGTGATGGAGATGGAGCCGGAGGGGAGGGTGATGTTCTGCTCGGACAGCCAGGCGCTACTGAGAGTGCTGAAATAGGGAAAGCCTAGCAGGAATCGGAGGGTGGAGGAGCTGAGAGTAAAGTTGAGGAGGTTGGCGGAGAGGGTCCAGGTCATCCTGCAGTGGGTGCCGGGCCACAGAGGGGTGGAGGGGGATGAGAGAGTGGACAGGGTGGCGAAGGAGGCAGTGGGCTTGCAGCAGGAGGGTGTCGGGGTTACCTTCAAGGCAGCTAAGGCTGTCGTGAAGAGGAGCCTGGTGTTCCGACCGGGTTGGGATGGCAGAGTGAGGGAAGTATATGTGGTTTGGCGAACGCATATAATTGTCCCTGAACACACAAATTAAAACTGTTATTAACCAGCATGACATTTGCAATTCGGCGGAATACTTTTATATCTAATGATCATTCTTAAGGATGTTTATCGATATTCAGAGACAGAAATTTATTTTTTCAAATTCTCTATGTTAGCAAACTCCGAGGATAGTTCTGCAGTATTATTTATTCTTTTTTAAATTTGTGATATTTTCCGAATCCTTAACATTATATACTGTATATATATTACAGCGCGCCCGCTAGCTCGGAATACTGTCACCATTTCCATGAAGCATTGCAGATTGCATATCAATAGAACAGATATAAAATGACGTAATGATCTGGCAGTTTTAAAAAGTTTTTGTTTGATGACGGGCAGCGCTCTGCGCGGGTGTTTCAATGGTGCTGACTTGAGACATTCGTGCATCGTTTGTTTGACGACGAACAATGGGCTGTGCGAGAGGTTTGCAGTGACGTTCGCGGAATGTAGACTCGCAGTTGCTTTTACGTGGCGAGTAGTGCGTTTATCCGTTTCGATGCACCCGCATTGTGGTAGCTCGTGACAGGGAGCCATTAGTTGATATTTTCCTTTCTTTGACAATTTGTCGCGAATTACAATCACAATGTTGACTTTATGATTTCAATGTAATTCAATTTCCACGTCTGCTAATTGTATTATGTTCATTAGTTAACAAATTAATCAATAATTTGAAAATGATTGGTTCATCGTTGTTAATAAATGATCGATGGTTCTGGAAGTCTGCATCTATATTTTAGAATTAAGTAATGTACAAATGTGAGAAAAAATTTTGTTCGAATCAATAATGTAAATTTGAAGATTTTACGTATATTGTGGTACAACAAATCAATCAATAAATCAGTAATTATGAATGCAATATGACTACGGTGTGTGATGATTTCTCTGCGACGTAAGAAAGGTGTTCATTATCTCCACAAAATTGCACTAAGATCTCATAGCAATAGCCGGTAGAAAAGTGACGAATAGTGTTGGTAGTCTTAAAATGTGGCCTAAAACGTACCCTTAAAAGGGAACTTGTGTCGCCCAAAATTTCATCTCTCTCCGATGGGTGGTCTAGGAGGAGATAGGTAACACACCCATAGACACACACACAGACAGACAGACAAAACTAATTTTGGGAAGCTCTTCATGTAATCACATTCCGGGGATATCAATTCTTCTATATTTTCGTCTCCCCTAATATTCCCTATAACATCGCTGCTCTTCTACTCATTCGAGGAATAGATCTTTAAATTGAAATTTCGTGCTTATGCAAAATAGGATTTTCTTTTGTACGAAGGCAGCGGATTGGTAATAGAAGTTGGCGAGTTTTTTTTGCGAAAAAAGCTCTAACTTTCCAAGACTGTTAATTCTGCGTAACTGGAATGGGAGTTTTTCCATTTAATTTCATATTCTAGTCCACGTCTACGTAAGTTTGAAGATAACGAGCGGTGCGATATCTACGTATAAAGGAATGCAGATGGGCTCTATTTCCATAGGCTTTGAAAAGTTTTGTCCAGTAGAGCTACGGAGCAACCCAAAATAATGAACTTTGTCGATTTGTAATAGGTGCTAACATGGTAATGTTTGTTCATTCTAAACATGTGACGTCATGTAACGAGCAAAATGTATGCTGCCCATGAATTTCAGCCATGCTTATAACTCGAGAACGGAACATGGCAGAGGGTATATAATAAATAAAAATATAAAACTGGCGATATTTAAAAGAAACATCCTACGGTTTTATTTTACTACTAATAAATAAGAAAGTAATATACATCGGAATTTAAAAATAAAATTGGTTACATTTCAAGAGGACACTACTACAGTGGTTAATTTATGAGACTAGGCAGTTTTTAAGCAATCCCCCCCTTGGGTTGACCCTGATTTGATCCAAAGAAAATATAACTCAACAGAATTCTCCTCTCTGCTTTTTCCTATCGAATCATCAGAATAAATTATTGATTTGAAAATTTGGTCGTTTCCTGATATTTTATTGCACTATGTGAAACCAAGCAAAGCCGGGTACCTCCGCTAATTTGGATAAAAGACAAGAAGAAGGGAAACCCAACCAGCAAAGGAAAGAAGGTTGCGAGATATTAATAGACTGCAATGAGGCTGTTAATCGTTTTGGAAGTGTGAAGTTTGGGCATGATAGTACTGCCCTGTGTTCCTCCTACCCAACCTTAGAATAGTTTCGATATTTGTTTGTTTTGTTTTCGGGTGAACTCTGACGAGTAGATTCAATGGTAATAGTAAAAAGAATTATGAGATTTATCGACAGATGGAGACGCATATATTTTACACCATTAAAAGTTTGCCAGAGAGAACCAATCTCTACTACTGCTACAACCGATTTTGGTCGGCTTTTTAGATGGAATAAACGACATCAAGGGAACAATATCCGGAAGATCTTGAGATATGACGAAGTGCAAGCTATAACAAAAGGCTAAATAAATTCACTACTAACGATAATGATTGTTCCCACTGTAATTATCTGAACAACATAGTGTTCAAGGACTTTTGAAGACTTTTTGCATATATGTACCTAATCTTATTCGATGGTGCCATCTATCCAATATTTTCTACACGAGTTATCCCAGAATAATCAGATACAAAAATTTGATGAAAATATTTTTTCTCGAAAGGTTTGTTCGATATGTAAATAAGTAAAATTAAATAATTTCTTAAAGTTCACGAGCACAGCAAATAAGGCGATGGTGATGGCACCAATTGCTGTTCTCAGCTCAAGTAGACACCTTGTGTATATTATGTACATATTCTATAGTAGGTTTATATTCGAAAGCATTCAAAATCGTGTTTGTCGAATAAATACCTTTTGGAACTTGAAAGTAAAACTAAGAAGCAGCTATTTTACGTGAACGGAAAATTGCTTATGCACCAGACGGAATTTAACTATGTACTTGCCCGATTTAGTGCTCCCCTATTCAATAAAGGTACAACTAGAAAGAAGTATATAAATTAAATTAAATTCGCAAATGACTGGTGGAATATTTGGTGCTAATGCAGTTTGTACACTCTTAACGGATTCACTTATTTTATTACACGTCATCATGACATTTAAAACTACTCCATCTCACATTTTTGGCAA
Organism: Nematoplana nigrocapitula; assembly: GCA_032274565.1. Lineage (NCBI taxonomy): Eukaryota > Metazoa > Platyhelminthes > Proseriata > Nematoplanidae > Nematoplana > Nematoplana nigrocapitula. The sequence goes on from JAUYWV010020009.1 coordinate 9,346, forward strand.
TCAAACAAATGTATGATGAGCCAGTTTTGGTTTTGTACTATAAATTGTTTACGATATATTATGTCATATATTGTTTTAGTTTCGTTTTATCAATTAAATGAAATTGTAAGAAAGTCCTATAATAAACATCGAAATCAACTTTTAATACCCATTTCTTTCATTTATCAATCTTCATAATACGTAAAGAATTATTTAGAATTTTATTTCACCCTAATTACATACCTTATTTCAAAATTAACGCCATTGTTTAACCAATCAAAACACTCGAATCAACAGCGGTAAATTTGAAGCGGGTACAAACTGCATTAGCTCCGAATATATTTATTGTACAGTACATGAATGATTCAATCACAGAGTATGAGGCGGAGGTGGTTCACATGGTAGTTGGGTGTCTGGGAGGAATCAAGAACCTCTCATCGCGACGGGAGCAGTGTGGAGGTGAATTGACCGTATGACTCTGATGACTTTCTTTTTGCCTGTGTTTGTGAGATTGTATTACCCGTTTTAATTGCCTCAAATGTACATATGTATGTTTTCATGGCCAAATGGCTAGTTAAAAAGGGGTCAGTTAAAACAGAGGTAACCTAATTTCTCCGGTGCGCCAGGGCCCATGAAGTCCTAATCCGACACTTCTATGAAATTCACAAGAAAGATTACCTGCAATAAAAAAAGCCTAAATCATTTGGCCAATAAAACAGCTTTAGCGTAAATAAGTATTGATCGTATATAATCCAATCAAATGCCAGGAAGGGTGAAAGACTGTTATCCTCATTCTCATTCCTCATATGGAAATAAAAGAAGCTTCTTTGGTAAAGACACTATAGTCGCGTGTGGAAAATTCTTTGCCAAAAATTTAGCGTGCAGTAGGGCACAGATTGGCATTGTTTTTTAACTATATTAAATTATTTTGACAAATTATATACTTAACATGAGGGAGGAACAACGCCCCAAAAAGACTCCGGTTCGACTCTTTTGCGAAATCTCGTCAATCAGGGGAATGCATAAGATCAGCACGGTGAAAAATGGCTGCCTCCGGACAATGTGGACCTGCTTTGTCATTATCATGACCGGGATTCTCGTACTCACCTCCACCTTTATGGTGCGCGATTATCTGACCTACACCACCGCCTGGCACACGGGACTGAAACCGGGGGATCCCTCCGATTTTCCGGCCATCACCATCTGCGCCCAGAACCCCTTTTCTGTCCAGGCAAACAATATCTGGAAGAACAACAATAACACCTTGACTCCTACCCGGATGCGTCAACTGATGACTAGAGTCTCCCTCCACGGCATCGATATAACTAATCCGTATCTGGGCTCAGTGCGTATGTACGACACATTTGACACTTACTATATGAATCTCCCCTTCGAGATGTCCGTGAATTTGAGCCATCCGCGCGAAATGCTTAGCTACTGCATTGTCCAGCTTAGTACCGGCTATACGTACATGGGCGAGAATTGCAGCATAGAAAATGATACGGCGTTCTCAGTAAAGCTGTTCTCCCACAAGGACTTCTTCAACTGTTACACCGTCGAGGGCAGACAGGGGACCACGGGCGACATTCAGACCTTGATTCTCACCGTCGCTCTCACACCCACGTCCGAAATTCCTGAGATGGCGGACAATTTCCTAATGGACATCCTGAATCGGGGCCAGGGAATCAAGGTGGTGATTCATGAACCGGGCCGGTTCCCCGATTTAGACAAGAATGGCATCAATCTGCATCCGGGGAAGATGAACGAGATCATCTACACCCTGACCCGCTGGCACCGCTACAGCACCCCTGTGAACCCGTGCCGGGACGAGCAACAACAGCTGATGGATTTGGATCGCCAATTTAACTACACATACGGCCAATGTCAGGCCACCCAAATGCAGAAATTTATCATGAACAAGTGCACCTGCATGCTCACCGGATATCCCCGACCTCAACTCCCCAGTCCCGATATGCCCTACTGTCTCCAGTTGGACGAGGTGGAGCACAGTGAGAAGACACTTGCGAGAATGGTGTGCTCGGAAAAATATTTCAATTTTCCGGTGGACACGAGTGGCTGCTCTCCGCGCTGTGTTTACCACACCCTCAACACGGAGATTTCAACCACCAAATGGCTGGCGACCAAGAGCAAATTGGACAAATTGAAGAACCTCTATCGTGCCTACTATGCGGTGCAGTGGGAAGGGGCCGCCGATCAGGCCAACTTTGCCAAACTGCGCCAGATCCTCGAGAAGTCCTTCCACGCGGACATCCCTAGTGTAGAACCGACGGAGAATCCGGCCGATGCGGAGAGAGTCACTTATATCAGCCTGAAGCGGAAGAACTTCGACACCACAGTCAAGACGGAAAAACTTGTTCTCGACCTGAACATTCTCCTCTCGCGAATCGGCGGACTTTGCTCCCTTTGTATAGGACTGACGGCCGCTTTCGTCGTGGAAATTCTGGAATTCTTCTACCTACTACCCAAACAACGGCGCGATACCGCCGCGAATCGACGAGATGCCGACAATTATAATGGCAGTGTGGACAATTCGCAACGGTTGGTGGGGTTGGCGACCTCAACAGATGCTCTGTGAAAGAAGGTACAGACAGACACGACTATAATTTCTCCCCACACAAATTAAAATAGATAAAACTACGAAATAAGTGGTAGAAGATTTCTAATGATGTCCGATTTACAATGTATAGCTACTTCACAGTAAAAACTGCCAACCAAACAAACTGAACATATGACGAAATCGTCAGTCAATTATATCCCAGCTAATCAAACAAAATATGAAAGCCCTATCTCAACCATAATCAAATAAACTTGAATGTATTATGCATACTACACAAATTTGTGCTACAAAACAGAAAATGAAACACAAGTTCTTTGTGAACCTATTTTTAATAAAACATTTGAAATTGTATAAAGACAGACAGATCACAGAATATGCTATATGTGTAGTTCTTTATAAGCATTTATAGTTTCATCTCAATAAAGCACAAATCTAAATAAGAAACACGAAATCATTCAGAATTTAAAAATTAATAATAGGCATGAAATATTATGAAAAATTACAATACCTTACCTCCAAGTAATTGTGGATTGTTGCTTTAAGATTTCCTCCTCTATTCCTTCCTGCTCGTTGTCGTCTTTTCTTTCATGTTCAATTTCTTCAAATCTTACTTGATTTCCTTCTTCTTGATTAGTAACACTGTTTCTATTATCATACCGTATAATATTCTTTCAACTCATGAGAATCTTATAACCCTCTGTCATGATCTTTTTATTTGAGTCTCCTGGTTTACATGGCACCTGACCTTTCTTCGCTGGCCCCTGTAATTTTATCGAGCACTAATTCCTTAGGTACACATAGCAGCCGAAAATTACAAAAACTATTTCATTAGGCGCAGTTAGTAAAATACATCTTCCCTTCGTCTTATAATGACTCTGCAGGACAGCATTATACCCAGATAAGACATAAAGAGAAAATAGCTACTTAATTATGTATATGGCGTTTTTTTATGAAACTGAAACTAAAAGTCTAATGCGCAAACCATCCTAATTTTGAGGACGACCACATCCTAACTTTGCTCCTTTTTGGAGGAACTGTTTTTGGAGCTTCTCCAATGGTGTGGGAAATGAATTTTGCGGAGCTCCTACGATAAGTAGCTGCTAATGAGTTGAAGTATATCACCATGTAATGTTTAATTATTTGATTTCTATAGAAGGTACTATTTTAGTTAGCTGTTTTATTTATTTTTTAATATTTATATTTTCAATGGAAAGCAAAGAATAATGAGAAATTATCACTACTTATATTAATTTCACAAATACTTTTCCGAATAAAAAAATAAAACTAGCATCTTTACAACGTAGACGGGCTGTATAAGAGAAGGCATAAGTTAATGACGTTAACTCTTGAGGTTTGGGTCTTATATGAAACTTCACATAAATAGAAAATGTTTGGACAACCAAAAGCAATGGGCGAAAAGGCATGTGATTCGTAACAAGATTTAAATAATAAAGAATTAAATAAATATAGCAGCTAGTCTCTATCTGCCTTCTTCTTGTTTTAAAAAATAATAATATATTAATAATGCAAATAATTAATTTTAATTCATAATCCATTTTTTAACTTTATATAAAAGTAAATGTAGAAAAATTACAAATAAAATTGAATTGATTAAAATAAAAACAATTATTTGAAACGTCATGCAAGACCCTAACCGCAAGGAATACAAACTATTATTATTTTAATGATATACAATGAAACAATTGTTAGTAAGTCATCAGATGCTGCAGTCTTTGTGAAGCTAATGCGCTGCTGGAATTCCAGACTTTGTTCCTCCATTACCAGTTGTGGACATCTTTGTAAAATATGTGCTTTTGAAATTCGCTTCGTTCATTTATTTGCATAGAGTGAGAAGCTTATTTTAGGAAGCTATATACAATATACGTCGTCCGAAAGTGTTTTCTCAAACTGTTGAGGAGCGCTCCTCAATTTCTAGGAGCTTCTAACGTACGAGGAAATGTTTTGCAATGGTTGAAGGAGCTGCGCATGTTTTGAAGAGCTTCTCTAAGTTAACGAGGATGATTTTCGCATTCCACCCATCAAGGGAATCCACTATGAAACGAAAAAATATCTCACAAAAAGTCGATAAACTAGAGCTTAAAACAATCAATACAAACCGCCAGGTATGGATTGTGCGCCCGACCCAAACTTTATGTTCTGTTGATTTATTAGAGCTATAGCAGCTAGCTGTTGCTCTTCCCTTCCAATATTATCTTTGTGCTTCTCTGGCTTTTACGATTGTTGATTTTCGACTGGTATGAAATCAAAGTTGACAAGCAAACTTTAGTCTCAAAATTAGTCTATAGCGAGTAGCAGTGAGGGAATTCTCAACACCATGAGCGCGGAGAAGATGACGGAGGTAAACATTAATTACAACTTTGATATATAAGTCAGTTAAGTAGTATTAATTGAAACCTCCCTTTAAGACACAAACACAATTTAAAAAAAAATCGCAATTCCTATAGCCATAACTGACAGCTATATAATGACGCTCCTAATTAATCAGATAAAACTTTCATATTTAAACTGATCAATTAGGTAGCAGATCAGCTCGGTTGACCTTTTTGTGTGTACGGTAGATGTCTAGTCGCGCCAAACTGTTAACTACTTTAGATATAATGTTGGCTATAGGAATTGCGTTTTTTAATGTAGTGTATACAGTATATAATATTGATTTTAATAAGCAGTCTACTTAATGCCTGCTGCGACCACCGATATGGTAAGCACAACAGAAAACCAATGTTGCTGAAAATTATAAAGTATTTTCTCTGAGAAGCAATTAATTTTACTTCCATCTAAGTGGTTCAAACTGCCTATTTTCACTGTCCGCCAATTAACACGACTAAAAAGACAGTCACACAGGCCAACCGTCTGAAAATAATTCTCTTGCTTAGTATAGTGTATAATTCTCTCAATACAAAATATGACTTATACTCAACTCCAGCTGCTAATCAATAAATCTATCTGACTAGCTGATCTTCGTGTATTTATAGGATCCTTGTCTATGTATAGGCCATTCAGAGTAATAAGATAACTGTGACAGTGTCATCGTGTTGGATTAAAAAAGATGATGATACTATTTTTCAAACGAAACAGCGAACAATTAATGATTACCCATATTGTCTACATAGTAATTTCATGCTCAAGTGATCTGTTTCGCGTAATGACATAGAGTACTATGTGATCCCACTGTTACATTTTCCTTCCTCAGCCTGTACAGTACGTCCGTATTTATGTAGTTGTTTTCACTAAGTAAAGGGTTAAGTACATTTGTTAGAGTTGTGAATGTTATACTGTATATTCTTAGTGCGATTATTGGGAGATGTTGACTTTTTTATTTTACTAGATTGAAGAGTCCATGTAATTGGTTGTTTTAATTGTAAAGAAAGACTTGCACTCGGTTCCATGTTACAATGCAATGTTAGAACCTGAAAGATGCCGGAGTTTAAAATGTCGTAGTGAAAACTGTCGATTGAGATAAAAAGTGTAATGTCGGATTTTAAATAATGACGGATTAAATATGTATGTCGTAGGCAAATTTTCTGAGCTTCGAAAATAGTAGATATCCTGTCTCATGAAAAATGTCGAAAGGAAATAGAAGTTGAATGATATCTTAAACCTGTCGATGAATATGTACTCCTTATTTTTTATTTGATTTTCTATAAATAACTACACTGGTCATTGTGATTAATATTTGATGGTGAGTAGCATTGCTTTCATAGAAATTACAGTGTCTCATGACCACAATTCCAACTACTGTGCATGTAAAATAGATGCACTGAACGAACACTGACCTTTGTGCATTAGAACTGAATATCAGCAATTATAGCGTGCTAAATTTATTTATCAAATTTTCCTGTTGTTTTAATAGGATGATAATATTTAAATTACATTACATTACATATAAACTGCAAATTATCATCCAATGATGATAATCAGCATACGCTGCTCGTCTGTTCCCTATTACTTATCCGGTAATTTTATTCCAACATTTCTGTATAACCGATTTTTTAAAGGACCGACATATCTACTTCCAACATAAATAACCCCCATATTATTATTACAAATTTTATATCCGACATATTTAAATCCGATATTTTTATTGTTCCGATATTTTAAAAGAAAACCTTCGCATTCATATCACTTGTTTGTACTTTGTTATCCGTTAACTCAACCGGAATGATCCCTCCCTTCTTCATCTTTAGAAAATCAACGTCTTTTTCTGATATGTAACACTGATCAAAATATTTTAACCCTTTATGAGCACACTGACACGACTAGAGTACATGACATGTCTGTGTGTGTTTTTTATTTACCTACAAATGAAAAGAGACTTTCTGAGAAGAAAACCAGACATCATTCTATATTATTCTACTGAGCACAAATTAGCAGGTCAATATATATAGAGAAGTATTTATACTTTTCCTTCACATGTGATTAACAGAGAAATACACGGCGCAGAGTCTAGGAAAATCAAATAGTAGAGTTAATCATTGGTCTTATAGGCTGGTGCTCTGGTTATCTCTAGTATCAAAAGATGCTAACCTTTTGGTCAGTTCAAAGCATCTATAAATCTTCAAAATATTCAGGCATGTCTTTACATAATGTAACTCTATACATCTCTTTAGGAATAAAGATAAAGAAAAGAAAAGACGAGAGCACTACGATAGAAGACTATAATTATGGATCCGCTTCTTTGTTGGATGAGAAATGTTGGAGAAGATGGAACAGGGGTCAATGAAAGCAGTATGTGTGCTTATGAAAAAAACGAGATTGGATAGAGTGATATTAATTTTCTGCCGCCGAACCGACAACTGATCAGCGCTCTCCTATAGTGCTTTGTGTGCTCACTATATTTAAACGACTATACGATTGTTTATATTCTATTTGTTTATTTTTACTGAGTAAAACATTTGGGAATAACTACGGAATACTAAATCTAGTGTGTCTCCGTTTTTTGTCCAATTTCTTTGTTTGTTTTACACACCAACATCACCTGATTGTCTTGTACAGCTACACTAAGAATATAGTTACCTAAGCATTTTCATTACAGTACAGAGCATACATACTAACACAAGATTTCATGTATTCGTATATCGTCTATCTATCCACATTGCTGTTTTCTATGTTTAGATAGATGAACAAATTTGGAAGATGCACACTAGCTTAAACTGTCTACCACCGTATTGTATGGCATTATTTTTTCCTTGAAATGTCTGTTGTACAATTTCATATCTAACTGTATATCATATCAAATACATTTTCACTTGCAAAATACACAGTTCAATATCTTTTAATAAAAACGTTTATAACCTTTTCAAAAATCTTTACGACACAAATTTTAAATATTTTTCAATTGTTCTGGGAATGGGAAAAGCTCTATGTGGAGGCTTAATACTGTTTCTCTATATAAATTGAAACCAAATGCCTATTTCTCATTTGTCGGTTTTATGTTAGGGATTGTATCTCTCCCCGTTTGGTAGTCCATTCGTAGTGTGTGGGACAGAATTGAATTTTGTCGACAAAATTATTTTTGCGATTCACTTGGGATTTTTAACTGGTGAATGGGCTTTGAGGCCAAGTTTGCAAGTCACAGTGAGGTGTATGCTTTTAACTAGGTCCAATCCAATTCAGTTACTCAACAAGCATATTTGAGTTTAGGGTGGAACGTGTTTCTAATTTGCTATTGATTTATCTCAGAATTCTTTCGGTGGTCTTTCTGTGAGAACAATGTATGTGATATCAAAAGTCCTAATTCGTTTTTAGACTGATTTATTCACAATACTTTATGTTACATATACGTAAGTCCGTCGAAATATCATGATGTAGTCAGCCGTATTTCACAAGCAACAAATAAGAATTAATTTCTTTGGCGAACATTCAGACATTTGAATATGTAACTTGCGCATAATTACACATCAAATTTTGTAAATACATATATAACGGGAAGATTATATTATACAGGAGTGTACTAATAATGCCACTAAAGTCCACTCACAATCATCATGATATCTTTAACCATTATTCTAACACATCCTGTAAATGATTTTATGGCGTGGCGGCATTCCAAGCCTCCTAGTAATGACATTACGTGCATCAACTGTAACGCGTTCGAGTCACAACGTATAGCACCTCTTCGATTCGCAAGATATGTATCACATCTCTGTCGTCTGAAACCCGGGCTCCGTTGACTTTGTGATGATCCAACTCTCAGAGCCATACTGCAGCAACTGAGCTTTCATTGTCACACTTTACCAAGATAGCACCTTTCCATCGTCCTATACGCTGGCTTATCTATAGAGATTTGCTGTTTGGTTTCACTGTCCAGTTCTCTATCTCCCGAAAACCATGCTGCTGAGGTTGAAAGCTTTATCTTTGCCTGTTATTCTACAGGTTGGCCTTCTTGCTGTTTTCAAAAATATCCTACATCAGCATGTGGTTCCGTCTCCGTTTAGAAGGTGGACAACAATGCCGCGCAATTTCTCTCTTTTCTCGGCTTTCCTTTTAGCTTCTTCAATTGTTTTAATCCTACTCTAATCTTTTACATCGTCACCCATGTTATTGTCTGCTTTCCTCTGTCTTTTTTAGTTTGATTGAACCTCCCAAGATTAAATAAAGCAAACTCCCACTATAACTTCTAAGTAGATGGTCGAAGTTATTCAATATATATAAAGAGAGCATCTTTCGCGAGAGTGACGAGCTGTCTGGCTGTATCATAATAAACAACTTGAGATTTGCGGATGATACAGCATTGATAGCAGAATCAGAAGAAGACTTACATTACAAAAAACAGTTGACAAAATGAAAATAACACCTGAAGAAAATGGGTGCGAATGAGTGTAAAGAAAACAAAGACAATGGTTGTCAGTTACGAGGAAACCCCCCAGTGTTCAGATATCAGTAGTCGAACAGGTAGACAAGTACAAATACTGAGGACAATTGATAATCTGATGCTGGTAAAAGTGACAGTGATGTAAGGGCGAGAATAGAAATAGCGAGTAGCAATTTTATCAAGATGAGAGATGTACCAACTTCAAGGACCCTTAGTTTGCGGCTTAGAGAGATAATGCTGAACTGTTCTCACATTATTATACGTACCAGTGTCATGGACGTTAAATAAAGAGATGGTGGATAAGATCAATGTTTTCGAAATGTGGATGACCAGAAGAATGTTTAGACTATCTTATGAAGATAGGAAAACTACGTAATGAAGAAGTGCTAAGAATGCCGGGAACAAATGGATCTCTAGTGTAGAAAGTAATGAAAAAGAAGATGTACATTTCACTAGAGAAAACGGGAAGCACAGACAGTTGCTTAAAGGAAAAATTAATGACAAGAAGCAAATAGTCCGGAATAAAAGAACATGGGCCAAGGACGTAACTGAGTGTATGAGCTGTACGGGCAGCGCAGGACCGAAGGGTGTGGCGGCCAATGGCAGTCAACCTTCTGGGAACAAGATGACACCCAAAAAAGAAGATGGCATGGAAATCTCAGATTTTTTCTTTGAAGATTTTAAAAGTCTTTCTGCAGTTCCTTGTCTTGCGCGGCGGCGTATATGGTACAATTTGGTATTGTACAAAATCTAGGAGCTTGCTCTATACGACGAAATTTCAAGAAAAACATTACATATAGTTATCTAGTTTAAAATGCACTTACCAGAGTGCAAAACAGCGACATAGGCACCCGAGTTGTGTTGATGACGGCAGTCCGCTGTGCAAAGGTTTCCCAGTCGCGTGCGCGGAATATAGACGCGCAGTGTCTTTTAAGGTGAGTAGTTTGTTTGTTTCGATGCGCGTTCGTTCTCTAAGCAGCCCGTGACTGGGAGCCATCAGATGATTTTTTGTTCTTTTCGATCTTGTCGCAAATTACAATCACTATGCGAACTTTATAATTTCAATGTATAATTCAATTTCCAATTCGGCTTTGCGGTATATTCATAAGCCAAAACATTAGTTATTAATTCGTAAACAATAATTTGAAAATGATTGATTTTTCTGTTTAGTGTTGATCAATTGTTCTGGAATTCTGCAATATTTTTGATGATTAAGTAACGCACACAAATGTGAAAATTCTTGTTTGTATGCGAATTAATCAAAGTTTCTGAAATAAAATTAATGGAAGTAATCGAATAGGTAGAAATGCAATTCGGTTGGTAGTATGCTTGTGTTATGTGTTCCAAAATGAAATTTGCGTTTATAGGGTTCAGTGTCGCATAATAAATTGACAATATTTTAAGGAAGAAATATGATCAAATTCTGATTTTACAAAAATTAAATCGATAAGTTATCTATAAAAACTTTTAAGCAAAACTCTCTTTCTGAATGTCATATTGGCTGTTCTTCGAAACATTATTATACACAAAACTTAAGGTCAATTTCTAAATAAACATATTAACTTTTGCAGACCTTTCTGTTCAAAGGTATACTAACTTATTTCGCTGAGCTCATTAAATCTATGTTGAACCTACTGTACAGTAAATTTCTAATATTTTACTTGGTCTACGCTAAAATAGCAAAATTGATTTTGTATAACAACGTCGTGTAATAAGTACAATGTATGTGTATAAAAGGAGAAAGAGAGTATGGAGATACTTCGTTGTCCCATTATTCAGACCAATATCCTCATAATAGCGTGTATAAACAACACGAGGAAGAGACTCTCACCAGCGGAGTTTAGCTGAAGATCCATTGGCAGTTTTTGTTTCTTTTCGTGAAAAGAAATAAAAGGCTACAAGTGCACTGGACCCTATAGACAAAATCAAGTGCTCATGTGTCTACTGGAACCAAGCTGAGAAAAGCAACTTGTCATCCACTCAAACTTTTGGCATATAGTTTACCATAAATTAGTTTAATATCACTATAATACTGTATGCGTAGATATTTTGTAGCAATATCGCGAGAACATTTGCCAGAGATGGTAAGACGCAATTTCTATTTTATGATCGAATAGAAATCGTTTCATTTTATTTCGGTCTGAAAAAAATAACTCTACATATTTTTAAAAAATAAGACACAATAAACATTTGCACTCTGTGAATAAGACTTTTATTTCGGAAGATTAATATCGCAAATGAAAAGTTATACAAGAATATTCCGTGTAAGCTATAGAGTACCCGATTTCATTGGCAAAATAACTGAAGTCGAAAAGTTAAAATATTTTGTTTATTGTGACCGGTTTTACCATTTGATGTGGCATCATCAGACATAGTAAAACTAAGTATCTGAAAGTGGCTGAAGCATTGTCTTAAGAAAATCGAGAGATTACTGTATGTTGTTCTAAACGAACAAACTCCTCAGTGCCTTTGATTATTTTTTCGTTAGCTTCTCGCATGTTTCTCGATAATCGATAGTTGGTTATGATTTGTAATTTTTATTTTAAAGTATATTAATCTTACTCTGTCTGATGATGCCACACCAAATGGTGTAACCGGTTACAATAGAGAAAATCTTTTAATCTTCGACGTCATCTTTTACAAAGAAAATCATTTTTCTTATTTCAAATTTTGAAAATTTAGTAGTTCACGCCTTTTAGTTAAATCCATTTGGATATATTTGTAGTAAAGGGTTTCTTAACTCTAGGCCAAACCCATTTACACCTAAAGCGAATCCTACTAGAATAGAATGGGTGTTTCGGACTTGTCCGCTAGTATAAGCTAGATGAACTGCGTGCGTGTCACGCTCTTAGATAGGCTTGTGATCTCAATACGCGTTGTACAGAAACTCAACTGTTTGGGTCAAAGAAATGATCCCACCAGGTGACTTGATACTGTAATTGAAAAAAAACACTGGACTACATCTGTCGTAGAGATTTGCTGTATTTATAGTGTGTGTTGGAGTTCAGAGTTCTTTTCGTTGGCATAGAGTTTTCTATAAGTCCAGAGAGTCGCCGACCGTCTTCACGTTCGATCCAGCATCAAGAAGAGGTCAGTAATTATTCTCTAAGCACTTTTCTACCCATTTAGCAAAATGATGATAAGCTCTGGACCGTCTGCTTGAAAGGAACATGAAGAAGAAATCAAGACGACCGATCCTAAACAACAGCTCTGTTTGGACATGACGTTATTTCCCATTGGTTATCTAGGTGTCTCGATGAAAATACACCCGCTTATCAGTAACAGACTTTATATGTAAACATCGCTGTCTTTACAATATAAACCTTAGTGCTCATACATTGAGGTGTACGATTTAAATCAATTGTTAATAGGAATGTTGGTTGTAAACTTTATTATGATTATATGGGTAATGTTCTTGAATTGTCTGGCCTCCTTCAGCACCAAGAGACAAAGAGAAGTGAGTATTACATTAATTTGCCGTGTTCTCATTTATGCATAACTTTCATTTTAAAATAAAAAATCCTATTTCAATACAGAGTGGATGAAACTGTTTGGCATGAATGGGAAGTAAAGGTATAATTTGAAAAAGAATGTTCTAGACAGTGGACTAGTTTTTTCATATTTCTGAAGAAAGTATAAATAATAATCTTTAACTATTTTTTTCTATCCAAACAATACAGAAAGAAAGAAAAAACACAAAATTTCAGTGAATTGTAGCCGACTTAGTCGCGTTTATCCTCATCCAATCAAAAGCTAGAAAGGTATTCGAATTGTTTTGTTTAGATTTAAAACATTTTTTCTATACTCAAACACTCGTGTTTTAGGGTATTGTATTTTTTGTTGTGTGCGGAAGTTTGGGGATTGTGAACCGTGTTTTTCGTGGAATTTAGTTTAAACAGTAACAATATACAAAAAGACCAAAGATCCTGTGTATGAGACAGAAACCAATTGCACAGTGTTCTATTCTTAGGAAATTTCCCTTGTATAGACAAACTTTATAAAAACAGATGTACGTCAGATGCCATGTTTTTGCACATAACTCTGATTCACTTCACATTCAGCGGCATCTTGAATCAGTGTTAGTAGCATTTAAAGTGAAAGCATTTGACAATGGACTTTCCCTGTCAATTTGACAATGCTAATTTTAATGAACCAGAATTGATTTGTGCTATCAGGCTTTTACGTTGACCTGATATGTGATCATTGAAGTGTATTTTTCAGGCGCTGTTGCTATTATTGTTGTTAAGTGGAATCTTCTTTTCCTTCTTCTTTGCGCAAATAGCATGCTAATCGCGTGGTTGCTCAATATGATTAATTTTTTCCAGAAATCGCAGGACATTGAACAGTTTTTCGTGGATGATGTTGGGGCCTCCGAAGCAGAGTGTGCGTTCGGTAGTCCATTGTGGGCAGATAAGGAACAGATGCTCCGTGGTCTCCTCGGAATCGTGTTCTCTGCTCTGATTGTCCCCATACTTTTGGCTGTGAGAGTAAACGAATGGATGGAACTCCGAGCTCAATAAACCGCCCAGTAAATCTCTCCGCCAAACCGTCTTATAGGCCTTCGAGAAATCGAGCAGGGCCATCACTGTCCGCTTTGCCGGTCTACTCTGGAACCCAACGCTAACAGATTGCGAGATTCGAACAACCTGGTCCTCCGTCGACCTAAGTCTACGGAAGCCAGACTGATCATCTGGCCACATTACCAGCGATTCTGCTAGATGAGTTAGGCAGTTGGCAACCATCCGCTCCCATCATCTTGTCCAAGCAGGCAGTTAGGCTAACGGGCCAGTATGAGTTTATCATCCCAGTTAGTTTGCCTTTCTTTTGGATGGGTATAATCACCGCGGTCCTCCAGGATTGTGGGCAAACACCTTCCCTCCAAGACGTGTTAAAGCTGTCCAGAACAAAGGTCCGGGCAACCCCTCCCCCCCAGCCTCTTTGAGAAAGCGGGAAGAAATCCCATCCGGCCCCTCAGCTGTTGCTGCTGTAATTCCTGGTCAAGGAGACGCGTCAGCGCCCCGACAAGAAGAGGAGTTAAAAAGCGAGGGATAGAGATAAGCCGTATAGTGGAGGTCCCGGCAATGAAGTACTTTAACTGATGGAGCAGGACACCACGCCATGAAAAGGCGGCTGCATGGGGGCAACTTACAATGCTTTAAATAACGCTAGCTCTCTACAGTATGAATTGTGAAAAATGGTGAGATCGCTGAAAGTAGAGTTCAGTCATAATCCCCTTCCCAGTTGCTAGAAACTGTGAAGAGTTTCGTCGTCCCAGCTTAATGTCCAATATTAATTGAATATATTATGTTACTAGGTAATGGTATCCTTACCCTCTTGATTATAACGATTAAATTTAATAGCGATCTCGAAAATTTTATTTAAAATTTTAAGGATGCCTGAGGTATACGAAAAATTAGTTTGATTTATGTGATTTTCGTTTCGTCGTCAGAAAATTTAAAAAAACTAAGGACAGACTTAGCGCGTGTGATTTCAATTAAACTAAAATATAATAGATATCACGATTTTATGAGTCCACTAACTCACACAGCATCTATCAACATCAGTCAACAAACGAAAAAAGACAATCTGACCAAACAACAATAAATCATCTGTCTCCAGTCTAAATTATAAAACTATTCTACAGTTACAATTGACTCCGGAAACATACTGTAGATTATTTACAGAAGATAATGAACATTTAATTCATTGTCTTTTAAACGGGGCTGTGCATATAGATTTCAAATATACCACATTATTACTTAGTTTGCATGCTAGATTTCTGTGTTTATCGGTCGATCAAATTTCACTGAAATAGCTACCAACGTGTATGAATATGGTAGGCTACTTTGAAAAGAAAGCGATGTCTCAAAGTCAGTATAAAATTGATTACAACAATATAATACGTCGCAACAAACTCGCGGTAGTTAATATGAAACATCACAATGCCTTGAAAACGTATTTCTCATTAGCTCATTTTATTTGATCTTTCACGCAGTGCAGCAGTTCACATGAGTCAAAATTATAGTGTTCATTTTAAAAGCATTTAAATTGTGTGCACATTTCACGGCCAAATGTACTGCAATTAAATAATTCGAAATGTAAACAACGCAATATCACTCTATTTCCACGGAAGCATGACAGTTTTTCTTAAGTTACCAAATTAATAAATAAATCGATTGTTCTCGTCCGCTGCAATATGTTTCAGGATTAAGTTATGGACAAATATGCCAAACTTTGTCTGAATCATCTATGTAAATTTGGAGATATTGCGCATAATGTGTTACAACAAATCAATCAATAAATCAATAATGTCAAATGTAATATGATTGGTCAGTGGTGATTTTACTGCGGCGTAAGGTGTTCTTTAACTACGGAGCATTTCATTGAAATCCCATATCAAGAACAGCAGGTTAAAAATGTCGTATAGTTCTGGTAGTCTTAAACAGACTCTTAAAACGAAACCTGTGGCACCCATATGAATGAAGAACAATCAAAATATTGCGCATGTTGTGCACAGCTACTAAAATGGTGAGAGGTACTGATAATTTCAACTCTCTCCGATTGATGGTCTAGGAGAAGATAGAATTTAATATTTGTTTTTTCTATATCTAAACTTCTAATTTTTAAATTCAGGTTATGAAAGAACTATATGACATATGAGATAACCTTATTGGTCATTGTATTACTTATTATACCTACTGTTTGGTTGTACGCTTTACTGAGCTACCGATTTGTATTAGTTAAGCTGACTGCATTTTTTCTGTTGATTTGAATTATCCATTATAATAGTTTAGTTGGCTATTTGTTTAAAATACTGTCCAATCAGCGACGTTGTTGGTCAGTTGACTGTTGTCATCAACCACGATAAAGTGGCATTAAATGTACAGTTAATCAATCTGCTTGTCCTGGACAATAAACATACTCCGCTCAAACACAGCTTTTCCCGGCCACGAAGGGGCATCCCACAGCAAACA